>CM055265.1:37105290-37417790 GCA_029237695.1 Conchocele bisecta | reverse complement strand
AAAAACATCTACTTTAAAAATGACGTCACAGATTACGTCCCGTAGGAAAATTGGGTTCGGAAATCACGTGATCCCACACATTGTTACTGAAAGGCACTGGGTCGTAGTTATGGAGTGAAGTAGAACGTGATCAAACTGTTTGTAAAACGAAATTATTACAGATGTGTATGGTAATAGTTGAACACATTTTTGCCTGTGATTCGCCTAAAAATATGTGTGTTTGCAATAGTTTGTAATACAACGATTTGTACTAGTTGCTAACGCTAGTTTTTATGCAGTCGTCGATTATACATTAATGTATAATTCAACGAGTTTCTCAAATAGGAAACATATTTCCTTTTGTGGTACATGTATATAACATTGATATTATAACTTGACAGGTAAAATAAAAACAACTTAACGTGTGGTTCTTGCTACACGTACAGGTCTTATATGTGCAATTGGGTTTTTAGAAATACAAATTTACATTTAAAATAACTTTTAGTATGTTTTACTAATCGGTTCCATAACTTTCCGCCCATATATGTGACTCAGTACCTGACGCAGTTAAAATAATTCTTAAGGAAACGGAAAATAAACACATTTTCTTGATGAATTTATTTCAAATGCTGGAATTATAAGGAATGAATGGCCTTTTTGTGGAATTTATCGGGGATATAAACTTGGAAAAGTCGCGGGAATACTGGACGAGGCCTTAAAAAATTACAATTTTCGAAAATTTTAATTTTTTATCGCTTCGTCCAGTATTCCCGCGACTTTTCCAAGTTTATACCCCGATAAATTCCACAAAAAGGCCATTCATTCCTATAATAATTAGCATGGACAAGCCAATGTTGGATATCTCAAACAGATGTAGTGGAATTACTACGTGTTGTTGCTTTCCATAAATACACTTTGACCGGTTTACATTTGTACATGACCTTAACCCTTTCACCCATAAGTAACTGGAATGGTTTTTGATATGTTATTTTGTCAAACAATCCAATCGTCACGAAATGATCTTCATACTAGTCCATTTATGAAAAGGGGTTGTTTTTGCTCTTGAAACTATGAATTACTTACAAAAAGTGCAGATCCTGATGCGACGGCTCTTTATGAGCCGGCTTATCGGGATCTACACTGTTTGCCAATGCCACTATACAGGTATGTACATGTAGTACTGAATGTACTACTACAATTGTATAACAGTTTGAGGGGTCAGTGGAAGAAGGCGAATAACTCCCATGCGTTAGCGCCCTTCCTCAAATGACCCCTTCAATTGGATGTACATTTATACCTATCCAATTCCACGCGAATTCTGAAACTCGAGACTCATCGCTGTCAGACAATGTCCGTTTCCAGAGGTTCGGTTGCAGTTTCAATTCGATTCGCTTGACTCGCCGTAATTTGGTCACGATTTGGTTTGGGTGGCTGTAGCTGCATCTTGATATGTTTCCATTTGAGACGATTCTCATGCGTTGTCTATATTGTTTTGCTCAATTAGTAAACACAAGGCGGCGGCTGATGGTGAAAAGTAATATAAACTTACCATTATACGATGTAATACACGCTGACGATATATCAATGTGTTGTATGGAAACGTGAATAGTTATCTTATTTCTTCACGTAAATATATGTTGAGATCACCATTTGAACCGTCTGTTCGAAATGGTTCAAATGAGTGGTCGCAACATATACATGTGCCTTTGTAATATACAATGTATATTAAAAATACTATCGTATATTTAAAAAATGTTATACAGTCGAACCTCCCCAAACGGCCACCTCTCTACAACAACACACTCTCTATAACAGCCGCTATTTTATATCCCAAATGGATGATTTCCTCTATATCTAACCCTTAGACTGCTGAGCATGAACATTGTCGTCTGATGTTGCTTTCTCATTCTTTCTCAATAAAACATGTTTTGACAGCACTTTAGAATCATTTCCATTGGAAATCATTCTAAAATGCTGTCAAAGCATGTATTTGATGATAATTATCGAAGAAAATAAATAAACATCAGACGATAAAATTTAATTCAGCATTAACCTCCCTACAACAGCCACCTCTCTATAACGGCGAGTTTTACGTCTTCCCATGGGTGGCTGTTGTACAGAGGTTGCACTGTACCTGTATATGGGTTTCGGTTTCGTTAAGGATCCCTTCTATACCTGATCATCCTTTGAGTCAAATCCTGTTTTTTCTGTGTATGGCTAGCTAAACATGTTTTACTTGTCAGTTTTTTGTTAAACGAAAGAAGAGGTGAAGCTGATGGCTGCAAGACACAAAGATGGCCGAGTTGGCCACGCCATGTGCCGTATAGGATAAAGTAACGAGGCACTGCTCTTATATATGTTATACATACTTATATTACATCACATTTACGAATCAATTATCTTTTAATCAAATAATGATCAGGTATATACCGTCTCCTTAATGTATTGGTATATCAAGAAGTAGTGAAACCTGTTGAGTTTTCAGAAAATAAAAACAAACGTTGAATGCCATGGAATTTCAATATAAATGAACTTATATATATGACATATGAACCTTTACAGCAATTAAAACGGACGAAGGAACGTTCCTACTTGTACACGACATCCATTATCATTTAGTTTATATATTGATTGTTTTCGAACAAAGGAATGATCACCTCCATGTAAGACTCGATAGGCTTAGACTGTCACGGACTATGTTGCATTGGATTATACTATTATTATTGTTGTTGTTGTTGTTGTTGTTGTTCAGTACTTAAATAATTGTTTAACAAATCCAGATTTATTACTCATATGTACAAGTACAAATATATTATACCCATCTTTTACGGCTATATAAACAATGTTAAAACAAGATTTGTTTCAATAGTATTATTAAATTGTAGCTAAATTTAACAATGAGCCTTCTTTTATTTCGCGAAATTAACGAGGGGGAAAATGAGGTGGATGAGCTGGGGGAGGAGTACAAAACGACTGTTTTGGAAATTTACTCTGAAACCTGGCGAGATAGCTTGGAAATTGTCTAACTAAGAAAACAAAAGTTAAATTTTGAAAATAGGTCCCCTATTTCTGAAATTAAAAACATATCCCCATGTTAAATCCCAATAGACATCTTTACTATATGCGAATTTAACATAAGCTGCTGGATAAATATGGCATACGACATTTGCGACGAGTGTTGACACATATTAACACAGTCTGCAATGGTACAGGGACCATACATACAATTTCGTCCCAGACTGGTGGAATTTCATTCCATGACACGAACATAATTGATCCGTATAAATATGTTGGAGCGAGCTAGAAGATACGTAGTTGGGAACGGTAACTATTGAAATCTACAGGAGTAAATTGCACGAGTTACCGGTTCGCAACGAGAAGATACGCAAAGCTCGATTGGCCGCAAATGGAATAAACCAAATAACGATGACATGGCGTCCGTTCGCTTGGCGTGTACAATACCACCTTCGCTATTCTTGACAATATTTGTAACTTTTTTATTTCAAAATACATGGATATTTTACTGCGAATCAAGTACTTTCATTGAACGCGCATGCTGTGCTAGAGCTCAGGGTCAGATACTCAAATGTATTCATTGCCAATATATCTTCAGAAGCATTGATGATCTGGGAATTATTAACGCAGGCGGCTGTGTATGAATGAGTGCTGCCAATTGTAGTGATTATAGGACAGGCTTGTGAATCGTCTTGTCCAGATGACACACACATATAGTTTCCGCACTTGACACCCCATTACATTGCTCTATTTTCCGCACTTGACCCCATTACATGTACATTGCTCTAGTTTCCGCACTTGAAACCCCATTACATTGTTCTAGTTTCAGCATTTGAAAAACACCATTACATTGTTCTAGTTTCCGCACTTGAAACTCCATTACATTGCTCTAGTTTCCGCACTTGAAACCACATTACTTTGTTCCAGTTTCAACACTTGAAACTGCATTACATTGCTCTAGTTTCCAAACTTGAAACCCCATTACATTGTTCCAGTTTCCGCACTTGAAACCACATTACAATGTTCTGCTTTCCGCACTTGGAACCCCCATTACATTGCTCTAGTTTCCGCATTTGAAACCCCGTTACATTGCTCTAGTTTCCGCACCTAAACCCCATTACATTGTTCTAGTTTACGCACTTGACACCCCCTTACATTGTTCTAGTTTCCGCACTTCAAACACCATTACATTGCTCTATTTTCCGCACTTGAAACCCCATTACATTTCTCTAGTTTCTGCACTTGAAACCCCATTACATTGATCTAGTTTCCGCACTTGAAACCCAATTACATTGTTCTAGTTTCTGCACTTGAAACTCCATTGCATTGCTCTAGTTTCCGCACTTGAAAGCCCTTTACATTGTTCCAGTTTCCGCACTTGAAACCACATTATATTGCTCTATTTTCCGCACTTGGAACCCCCATTACATTGCTTTTGTTTCCGCACTTGAAACCCCGTTACATTGTTCTAGTTTCCGCACTTGAAACCCCATTAAATTGTTCTAGTTTCCGCACTTGAAACCCCATTACATTGTTCTAGCTTCGGCACATAAAACCCCATTACATTATTCTAGTTTCCGCACTTGAAACCCCGTTACATTGTTCTCATTTCCGCACTTAAACCCCATTACATTGTTCTAGTTTCCGCACTGAAAACTCCATTACATTGCTCTAGTCTCCGCACTTGAAACCCCATTACATTGCTCCAGGTTCCGCACTTGAAACCCGATTACATTGTTTTACTTTCATCATTTGAAACACCATTGCATTGTTCTAGTTTCCTCACGTGAAACTCCATTGAATTGTTCTAGTTTCCGCACTTAAACCTCATTGCATTGTCCTAGTTTCCGTACTTGAAACCCCCTTTACATTGCTCTCATTTCCGCACTTAAACCCCATTACATTGTTCTAGTTTCCGCACTGAAAACTCCATTACATTGCTCTAGTTTCCGCACATGAAATCCCATTACATTGCTCCAGGTTCAGCAATTTTTTTAGTTTCATCATTTGAAAAACCATTGCATTGTTCTAGTTCCCGCACTTGAAACCCCATTGCATTGTTCTAATTTCCGCACTTAAACCCGGCCATTGCATTGTCCTAGTTTCCGTACCTGAAATCCCATTACATTGCTCTCGATTTCGCACTTAAACCCAATTACATTGTTCTCGTTTCCGCACATGAAACACCATTACATTGCTCTAGTTTCCGCACTAGAAACCCCATTACATTGCTTTAGTTTCCGCAATTAAACCTCATTACTTTGTTCTCGTTTCCGCATTTGAAACCCCGTTACATTGTTCTCTTTTCCGAACTTGAAACCCCATTACATTGTTCTAGTGTCCGCACTTGAAGCCACGTTACATTGTTCTAGTTTCTGCACTGGAATCCCCATTACATTGTTCTAGTTTCCGCATTTGAAGCCCCGTTACATTGTTCTAGTTTCCGCACTTGAAACCCCGTTGCATTGCTCTCGTTTCCGCACTTGAAACCCTTTTACATTGTTCTAGTTTCCGCACTGGAAACCCCATTACATAGTTGTAGTTTGCGCACTTGTAATCCCGCTACATTGTTTTAGTTTCCGCACTTGAAACACCATTACATTGTTCTAGTTTCAGTACTTGGAACCCCATTATATTGTTCTAGTTTCAGTACTTAAAACCCCATTACATTGCTCTCGGTTCCGCACTTAAATCCCATTACATTGTTCTAGGTTCCGCAATTCAAACCCTGTTACATTGCTCTCCTTTCCGCACTTAAACCCAATTACATTGTTCTAGTTTCCTCACTTGGAACCCCATTACATTGTTCTAGTTTCCATACTTAAAACCTCATTACATTGCTCTCATTTCCGCACTTGAAACCCCATTACTTTGCTATAGGTTCCGCACTTGAAACCCCATTACATTGTCCTAGTTTCCGCACTTAAACCCCATTGCATTATTCTAGTTTCCGCACTTGAAACCCCATTACATTGCTCAAGTTTTCGCACTTGAAACCCCATTACATTGTTCTAGTTTCCGCACTTGAAACCTCAATACAATGTTCTAGTTTCCGCAATTGAAACTCCATTTCATTGCTCTAGTTGGCGCACTTGAAACCCCATTACATTGCTCTAGTTTCCGCACCTGATACTCCATTACATTGCTCTAGTTTCCGCACTTGATACTCCATTACATTGCTCTAGTTTCCGCAATTAAACCCCATTACATTGTCCTAGTTTCCGCACTGGAAACCCCATTAGATTGCTCTAGTTTCCACACTTAATACTCCATTACATTGCTCTAGTTTCCGCACTTGAACCCCCTTTACATTGCTCTTGTTTCCGCACTTGAAACACCATTACATTGTTCTAGTTTCCGCACTTGAAACCCCATTACATTGCTCTCGTTTCCACACTTGAAACCCCGTTACATTGCTCTCGTTTCCGCACTTAGACCCCATTACATTTTTCTCCTTTCCGCACTTGAAACCCCGTTACATTTCTATCATTTCCGCACTTAAACCCCATTACATTGTTCTAGTTTCCGCACTTGAAACGCCATTACATCTTTCTAGTTTCCGCACATGACACCACATTACATTGTTCTAGCTTCCGCACTTGAAACCCCGTTACATTGTTTTAGTTTCCGCACTTGAAACACCATTACATTGTTCAAGTTTCCGCACTTGGAACCCCATTACATTGTTCTAGTTTCAGTACTTAAAACCCCATTACATTGCTCTCGTTTCCGCACTTGAAACCCCATTACATTGCTCCAGGTTCCGCACTTGAAACCCGATTACATTGTTTTAGTTTCATCATCTGAAACACCATTGCATTGTTCTAGTTTCCGCACTTGAAACCCCATTGCATTGTTCTAGTTTCCGTACTTGAAACCCCATTACATTGCTCTCATTTCCGCACTTAAACGCCATTACATTGTCCTAGTTTCCGCATTGAAAACTAAATTACATTGCTCTAGTTTCCGCACTTCAAACCCCATTACGTTGCTCCAGGTTCCGCACTTGAAACCCGATTAAATCTTGTTCGTTTCATCATTTGATACACCATTGCATTGTTCTAGTTTCCGCACTTGAAACCCCATTGCATTGTTCTAGTTTCCGCACTTAAACCCCGTTGCATTGTCCTAGTTTCCGTACTTGAAACCCCATTACATTGCTCCAGGTTCCGCACTTGAAACCCGATTAAATCTTTTTCGTTTCATCATTTGATACACCATTGCATTGTTCTAGTTTCCGCACTTGAAACCCCATTGCATTGTTCTAGTTTCCGCACTTAAACCCCATTGCATTGTCTAGTTTCGCACTTACTTACCCATTGATTGTCTCCGTTACCCCATTACATTGCTATCGACTTCGCACTTAAACCCCATTACATTGTTCTCGTTTCCGCACAGGAAACACCATTACATTGCTCTAGTTTCCGCACTAGAAACCCCATTACATTGTTCTAGTTTCCGAACTTGAACCCCTATTACATTGCTCTAGTTTCCGCACTTGAACCCCCACTACATTGCTCTAGTTTTCGCAATTAAACCTCATTACATTGTTCTCGTTTCCGCATTTGAAACCCCGTTACATTGTTCTCTTTTCCGAAATTGAAACCCCATTACATTGTTCTAGTGTCCGCACTTGAAACCATGTTACATTGTTCTAGTTTCTGCACTGGAAACCCCATTACATTGTTCTAGTTTCCGCACTTGAAGCCCCGCTACATTGTTCTAGTTTCCGCACTTGAAACCCAGTTACATTGCTCTCGTTTCCGCACTTGAAACCCTGTTACATTGTTCTAGTTTCCGCACTTGAAACGCCATTAAATTTTTCTAGTTTCCTCACTTAAAACCCCATTACATTTTTCTAGTTTCCGCACTTGACACCCTATTGCATTGTTCCAGTTTCCGCTCTTGAAATCCCATTACATTGTTCTAGTTTCCGCACTTGAAACACCATTACATTGTTTTAGATTCCGTACTTGGAACCCCATTACATTGTTCTAGTTTCAGTACTTAAAACCCCATTACATTGCTCTCGGTTCCGCACTTAAACCCCATCACATTGTTTTAGGTTCCGCAATTGAAACCCTGTTACATTGCTCTCGTTTCCGCACTTAAACCCCATTACATTGTTCTAGTTTCCGCACTTGGAACCCCATTACATTGTTCTAGTTTCAATACTTAAAACCCCATTACATTGCTCTCATTTCCGCACTTGAAACCCCATTACATTGCTCTAGGTTCCGCACTTGAAACCCCATTACATTGTCCTAGTTTCCGCACTTAAACCCCATTGCATTATTCTAGTTTCCGCACTTGAAACCCCATTACATTGCTCTAGTTTTCGCACTTGAAACCCCATTACATTGTTCTAGTTTCCGCACTTGGAACCATTCAGTTTACTACTTACATTGCTCTCTTTCCGCACTTAAACCCCATTACATTGCTCTAGTTTTCGCACTTGAAACCCCATTACATTGTTCTAGTTTCCGCACTTGGAACCCCATTACATTGTTCTAGTTTCAATACTTAAAACCCCATTACATTGCTCTCATTTCCGCACTTGAAACCCCATTACATTGCTCTAGGTTCCGCACTTGAAACCCCATTACATTGTCCTAGTTTCCGCACTTAAACCCCATTGCATTATTCTAGTTTCCGCACTTGAAACCCCATTACATTGCTCTAGTTTTCGCACTTGAAACCCCATTACATTGTTCTAGTTTCCGCACATAGTTTCAGTACTTAAAACCCCATTACATTGCTCTCGGTTCCGCACTTAAACCCCATTACATTGCTCTAGGTTCCGCACTTGAAACCCCGTTACATTGCTCTCGTTTCCGCACTTAAACCCCCCCATTACATTGTTTTAGTTTCCGCACTTGGAACCCCATTGCATTATTCTAGTTTCTGCACTTGAAACCCCATTACATTGCTCTAGTTTTCGCACTTGAAACCCCATTAATATTATTCAAGTTTCCCCACTTCAAACCCCATTACATTTTTCTAGTTTCCGTACATGAAACCCCATTACATTGTTCAAGTTTCCGCACTTGGAACCCCATTACATTGTTCAAGTTTCCGCACTTGGAACCCCATTACCTTGTTCTAGTTTCAATACTTAAAACCCCATTACATTGATCTCATTTCCGCACTTGAAACCCCATTACATGGCTCTAGGTTCCGCTCTTGAAAACCCTTTTTACATTGTTCTAGTTTCCGCACTTAAACCCCATTGCATTGTTCTAGTTTCCGCACTTGAAACCCCATTACATTGTTCTAGTTTCGCACTTGAAACCCCATTACAATGTTCTAGTTTCCGCACTTGAAACTCCATTACATTGCTCTAGTTTCCGCACTTGAAACCCCATTACATTGCTCTTGTTTCCGCACTTGAACCGCCATTACATTGCTCTAGTTTCCGCACTTGATACTCCATTACATTGATCTAATTTCCGCATTTGATACTCCATTACATTGCTCTGCTTTCCACACTTGAAACACCATTACATTGCTCCTGTTTTCGCAATTAAACCCCGTTACATTGTTCTAGTTTCCGCATTTGAACCCCTATTACATTGCTCTTGTTTCCGCAATTAAACCCATTCGATTGTTTCAGTTTCTGTACTGGAAACCTCATTACATTATTCTAGTTCCCGCAGTTGATACTCCATTTCATTGCTCTAGTTTCCGCACATGAAACCACATTCCATTGTTCTAGTTTCCGCACTTCAAACCCCATTACATTCCACTTGCTTCCGCACCACTTGAAACCCATTACATTGTTCTAGTTTCGGCACTTGAAACCCCATTACTTTCCTCTCGCTTCCGCACCACTTTAAACCCACTACATTGTTCTAGTTTCCGCACTTGAAACCCCATTACATTGCTCTAGTTTCCGCACTTGAAACCCCATTACATTGCTCTAGTTTCGGCACTTGAAACTCCATTACATTGTTCTAGTTTCCGCACTTGAAACCCCATTACATTGCTCTTGTTTCCGCACTTGAAACCACATTCCATTGTTCTAGTTTCCGCACTTGAAACCCCATTACATTGCTCACGCTTCCGCACATGAAACCCATTACATTGTTCTAAATTACACACTTCCGCACTTGAAACCCAATTACATTGCTCTCGTTTCCGCACTTGAAACCCCATTACATTCTTCTAGTTTCGGCACTTGAAACCCCATTACATTGCTCTTGTTTCCGCACTTGAAACCACATTCCATTGTTCTAGTTTCCGCACTTGAAACCCCATTACATTGCTCACGCTTCCGCACATGAAACCCATTACATTGTTCTAAATTACACACTTCCGCACTTGAAACCCAATTACATTGCTCTCGTTTCCGCACTTGAAACCACATTACATTGTTCTAGTTTCCGCACTTGAAACACCATTATATTGCTCTAGTTTCCGCACTTGAAACCCCATTACATTGCTCTCGCTTCCGCACTTGAAACCTATAACATTGCACCAGTTTCCGCACTTGAAACACCATTACAATTTTCTAGTCTCCGCACTTGAAACACCATTACATTGTTCTAGTTTCCGCACTTAAATTCCCAATACATTGCTCCTGTTTCGGCACATGAAACCACATTCCAGTTTCCGCACTTGAAACACCATTACAATTTTCTAGTCTCCGCACTTGAAACACCATTACATTGTTCTAGTTTCCGCACTTAAATTCCCAATACATTGCTCCTGTTTCGGCACATGAAACCACATTCCATTGTTCTAGTTTCCGCATTTAAAACCCTTTACATTGCTCTCGTTTCCGCACTTAAGACCGCAATACATTGCTCTTGTTTCCGCACTTAAAACACCATTACATTGTTCTAGTCTCCGCACTTGAAACACCATTACATTGTTCTAGTCTCCACACTTGAAACCCAATTATATTCTACTAGTCTCCGGACTGAAACCCCATTACATTGTTCTAGTTTCCCCACTTGAAACACCATTACAAGTACATTGTTTTAGTTTCCGCACTTGAAACACCATTACATTGTTCTAGTCTCCGCAGTTGAAACACCATTACATTGCTCTTGTTTCGCACGTAAACCCCATTACATTGTTCTAATTTCCTCACTTGAAACGCCATTACATTGTTCTAGTTTCCGCACGTAAAATCGCATTATATTGCTCTCGTTTGCACACTTAAACCCCATTACATTGTTCACGTTTCCGCACTTGAAACCCCATTAGATTGCTCTAGTTTCCGTACTTGAAACACCATTACATTGTTGTTGTTTCCTCACTTGAAACCCCATTACATTGTTCTAGTTTCCGCACGTAAAATCGCATTATATTGCTCTCGTTTGCACACTTAAACCCCATTACATTGTTCACGTTTCCGCACTTGAAACCCCATTAGATTGCTCTAGTTTCCGTACTTGAAACACCATTACATTGTTCTAGTTTCCGTACTTGAAACACCATTACATTGTTGTTGTTTCCTCACTTGAAACCCCATTACATTGTTCTAGTTTCCGCACGTAAAATCGCATTATATTGCTCTCGTTTGCACACTTAAACCCCATTACATTGTTCACGTTTCCGCACTTGAAACCCCATTAGATTGCTCTAGTTTCCGTACTTGAAACACCATTACATTGTTCTAGTTTCCGTACTTGAAACACCATTACATTGTTGTTGTTTCCGCACTTGAAACACCATTACATTGTTCTCGTTTCCGCACTTGAAACACCATTACATTGTTCTCGTTTCCCCACTTGAAACACCATTACATTGTTCTCGTTTCCCCACTTGAAAGATCCCATTACATTTTTCTAGTTTCCGCACTTGAACCCTCATTACATTGGTCTAGTTTCCGCACTTGAAACACCATTACATTGTTCTCGTTTCCGTACTTGAAACACCATTACATTGTTCTCGTTTCCGTACTTGAAACACCATTACATTGTTCTCGTTTCCCCACTTGAAAGATCCCATTACATTTTTCTAGTTTCCGCACTTGAACCCTCATTACATTGGTCTAGTTTCCGCACTTGAAACCACATTACATTGCTTTCGTTTCCGCACTTGAAACCTATTACATTGTTCTAGCTTCCGCACTTGAAACCACATGCCATTGTTCTAGTTTCCGCACTTCAAACCCCATTACATTGCTCTCGCTTCCGCACAACTTGAAACACCATTACATTGTTCTAGTTTCCGCACTTGAAACCCCATTACATTGCTCTCGTTTCCGCACTTGAAACCCAATTACATTGCTCTAGTTTCCGCACATGAAACCCCATTATATTGTTCCAGTTTCCGCACTTGAAACCCCATTATATTGTTCTAGTTTCCGCACTTGAAACCCCATTGCATTGCTCTCGTTTCCGCACATGAAACCCATAACATTGTTCTAGTTTCCGCACTTGAAACCCCATTACATTGCTCTCGTTTCCGCACATGAAACCCATTACATTGTTTTAGTTTCCACATTTGAGACCACATTACATTGTTCCAGTTTGCGCACTTGAAATACCATCACATTGCTCTAGTTTCCGCACTTGAAACCCAATTACATTGCTCTAGTTTCCGCATTTGAAACCCCATTACATTGTTCCAGTTTCCGCACTTGAAACCACTTTCCATTTTTCTAGTTTCCGGACTTGAAACCCCATTACATTGCTCTCGCTTCCGCACTTGAAACCCTTAACATGGCTCCAGTTTCCGCTCTTGGAACACCATTATATTGTTCTAGTCTCCGCACTTGAAACACCATTACATTGTTCTAGTTTCCGCACTTAAAATCCCAATACATTGCTCCTGTTTCCGCACTTGAAACCACATTCCATTGTTCTAGTTTCCGCATTTAAAACCCTTTACATTGCTCTCGCTTCCGCACTTGAAACCCATTACATTGCTCTAGTTTCCGCATTTGAAACTCCATTACATTGCTCTCGTTTCTGCACTTAAAACCGCAATACATTGCTCTTGTTTCCGCACTTAAGACACCATTAAATTGTTCTACTTTCCGCACTTGAAACATCATTAAATCGTTCTAGTTTATGCACTTCAAATACCATTACATTGTTCTAGTCTCCGCACTTGAAACTCCATTACATTGCTCTCGTTTCCACTCTTAAAACCCCATTACATTGCTCTTGTTTCCGCACTTAAAACACTATTACATTGTTCGAGTCTCCGCACTTAAATCCCCAATACATTGCTCTTGTTTCCGCACTTAAAACACGTTTACATTGTTCTAGTCTCCGCACTTGAAACACCATTACATTGTTCTAGTCTCCGCACTTGAAACACCATTACATTGTTCTAGTCTCCGCACTTAAAACACCATTACATTGTTCTAGTCTCCGCACTTGAAACACCATTACATTGTTCTGTTCTCCGCACCCTAAAACAATACATTGCTCTTGTTTCCGCACTTAAAACACCATTACATTGTTCTAGTCTCCGCACTTGAAACACCATTACATTGTTCTGTTCTCCGCACCTAAAACCCCAATACATTGCTCTTGTTTCCGCACTTAAAACACCATTACATTGTTCTAGTCTCCGCACTTGAAACACCATTACATTGTTCTGTTCTCCGCACCTAAAACCCCAATACATTGCTCTTGTTTCCGCACTTAAAACACCATTACATTGTTCTAGTTTCCGCACTTGAAACCCTATTACATTGCTCTCGCTTCCGCACTTGAAACCCTTTACATTGCTCCAGTTTCCACACTTGAAACCCCATTACATTGCTCTCGCTTCCTCAATTGAAACCCATTACATTGCTCTAGGTTCCGCACTTGAAACACCATTACATTGTTCTAGTCTCCGCACTTGAAACTCCATTACATTGCTCTCATTTCCGCACTTAAAACCCCAAGACATTGCTCTTGTTTCCGCACTTGAAACCCCAATATATTGCTCTAGTTTCCGCACTTGAAACCTCATTACATTGCTCTTGTTTCCGCACATGAAACCTTATTACATTGAGGTTTCAACTGCGGGGATTAGAGCAATTTAATGGTGTTTTAATCTCGGATACTAGAGCAATACATTGCTCTAATCTGCGCACTTGAAACCCCATTCAATTGCTCCAGTTTGCGCACTTAAAATCACAATACATTGCTCCTGTTTCTGCACTTGAAACCACATTCCATTGTTCTAGTCTCCGCATTTGAAACACCATTACATTGCTCTCGTTTCCGCACTTAAAACCCCAATACATTGCTCTTGTTTCCGCACTTGAAACCCCAATATATTGCTCTAGTTTCCGCACTTCAAACCTCATTACATTGCTCTAGTTTCCGCACTTGAAACCTTATTACATTGAGGTTTCAAGTGCGGAGACTAGAGCAATGTAATGGTGTTTTAATCTCGAATACTAGAGCAGTACATTGCTCTAGTCTCCGCACTTGAAACCCCATTACATTGCTCTAGTTTCCGCACTTGAAACCTCATTACATTGCTCTAGTTTCCGCAGTTGCAACCCCATTATATTGCGCTAGTTTCCGGGATTAAAACACCATTACATTGCTCCAGTTTCGGCACTTGAAACCCCAATACATTGCTCTAGTTTCCGCACTTGGAACCCCATTAATATTATTCAAGTTTCCGCACTTCAAACCCCATTACATTGTTCTAGTTTCCGTACTTGAAACCCCATTACAATGTTCTAGTTTAAGCACTTGAAACCACAGTACAATGTTCTAGTTTCCGCACTTGAAACCCCAGTACAATGTTCTAGTTCCTGCACTTGAAACCCCATTACATTGTTCTAGTTTCCGCACCTGAAACTCCATTACATTGCTCTAGTTTCCGCACTTGGAACCCCATTACATTGCTCTAGTTCCGCAATTGAAACCCCATTACATTGCTCTAGTTTCCGAGATTAAAACACCTTTACATTGCTCCAGTTTCCGCACTTGAAACCCAAATACATTGTTCTACTTTCCGCACTTGAAACCCCATTACATTTCTTTAGTTTGCGCACTTGAAACCCCATTACATTGGTCTAGTTTATCACCGTCAAGTAGCTACACACGTCGTGGGCCGCCAACTGTGAAGTATTTGTCCATTACCGCCTGAACTATTCTTGTCAATCTTTGTCAATTTCTTCATTCCAAAATAAGTTAATGGTGTGCTTGAAACCAATCAGCTTCATTGACTGAGCAAGAGCTGCACTACCGTTCAGGCATAGACAACCAAATTGCTTCATTGCGAGTTGGCATTGTCAATAGATATTCAAAAACGTTGATAATCTGGGCAAGATTAACGCAGGCGGTTGTGTAAAGTTTCATAGAGAAATAATTATTTCATAATCAATATTTGACTAATATAAATTTCAAAAATAAAAAGAAGGCTCATTCTCATATTTGTTTTATAAATTTACATACGTGTCTTAGTTGTATTGTATATATGGCCATAACGTTTTAGACAGGTACACGCACAGTGAAACTAACATACATATTGGTTGGGCTACATTTTATCACCATTACTTACTCATAAATGGATTGACCTGTATGTATACTGAAACGATTCAAGTTAAAACATGTTATTTATTCACCAATTAAATAAATTGGAAAAACATTTTATAAAATAAATATTTAAGGTTTTCAATATTAAAGTTTGTATCTACGCAATGGCAGAAATGGATCTTCTGGAACGAATAAAACGTCGATGTTTATTCAACGTAGAAGAGCAGAACGGAACATACCTTTACTTGATGTCAGGCTACAAGGTAACAGCATAACTGAAATTGGTAAGCTATGTTCGTAGTATCCGTCTCTATTCGTCGTAGAAATGAAGGAACAAAATTTAAGCATATCTATATTCGACGTGGCGTAGAAACTAAATGTAAGATTTTGAACCCATTTCATGCTGAGGATATGCCATTTTGCTTGAGGGAAAAAATGCACACCCGCATGTGATGGGTTAATGTGTGTTCCTACGCGGCGAAATTGTTCCGTCTCTATCGGCGTAGAAACGAAGGAACGCACGTCTGAAGTTGTTAATCTTCATTTTAAGAGCGTCCTATGAACGAAGAGACGAACTCTCCCTAACTAGACGCAGTATTCAAGGAATAATTAATACATATCTGCGCTATTTCAACATGCTGAAAAACCGGCGCTGACGTAGAACTCGGCATTAATCTACCGAATATAGCGGAACCTCTGTAAACCAGACACCACGACAACACATGTTATCTTATTTTTAAGTTTCTTGGTCATTTATCTGAGGTGATGATGTCTGTTCGTGATCGCATAGCAGACAAATGTGGCTCAGAATGATCAAATGCTTGATTTACAGTGAAACCTACCTAAGCCGGACACCGTCCCAGGGTGTCCGGCTTAGGGAGGTTCCACTATACATCTCCATAATTACATTTCGTCTGATCATTTCTACGCCACGTGAGGACGAATATTGTAGACTTCAATTTCTTTAATTCTTCTCTACGCAGTGTAGAGACAACGCATTTCCCCACGTGCGGACGAAAATTTCACATTTACCGTCCGTGTATTCGTTTCCACGCTGTGTGTAGGCGAACATTAAGAACGTTCTTCTCTACGTAACGCCGAAACGTACGTCAAGGAACTTTAATCTACGCGTGATAGCAAAACATACCCCTGCCTAGCAACCGTATCAAACCGCTACATGTACGTACCTGCGCTGCTTCAACATGCAGTCAAAGCGGCCGGCTGACGTGGAACGCCGCATTAATCCACAGAGAGCTTGTAACTTCTAATTCCTTTACGACTCAATAATGTCCTTACTCTTTCTCGCAACATGCACAGTGTAATTGAATTTTGTTAGGCAGGTTATAATTTAATAAGAGCCGGAGACGTTAACAGGACCAGGCTCTAGTTGATGACACAGACACTGAAACCAACTACAAATAATTTTCTGCGAGTTAAAGCGTCTTTGTCGGCGTGATTAGAGCGCTCATCAACGTTCTTAAGCTAACTAGACATAGTCACGAACAAATACACGTGTTGAATAGCACGTATTGCAAATGGAGATCGTGTCATTGTTCATGTACACCTCGGTCAAGGTTAAAGCTCTGCTCTGATACTTATACCCATCAGATACATGTATGCCGCGAATTTGGAATAATTAGTCGAAGCGCAGCATACATTATCATTTACGGTGCTGGGGCCCGTTTCACTAAACTTCGTACGACTAAAATGTTCGTAAGTGCAAATATAGGAGCGTCAGAAAATATCAATTGATAGATTTACATTTATTGAGCATAGGCTGCATATGCAGCCTATGCTCAATAAATGTAAATCCAATAATTGTTGACAAGAAAACATTGTTACGAGTCGTATGAAGTTTAGTGAAACGGGCCCATGTTTCCATTAACATGTTTTCCGAACAATTACAACAAATTTTATGATATTCCATATTTATCATACTGGCATCAATACATGCGAGCTAATCCATGCCTTGGTTTAACACAACATAACTTAGCTAGTCCAAGAAAGGTGTTATCAACTGGTAAGAGTATGCTCTAACAAGCGCAAGACATGACAACGATACAATCACTGTAAATATAGCGTATACTGCCTCCCCACCAACACAAGCGGACACACAAACCTTTCATCCTTAATATTGATAGTACCGTGTTGTCAATTAATCTTCCGTTCTTATTTTCAAAATTTAAAACGCAATGACAAACACTGAAGATCCAGATGAGCCGGCGAGCCGGCTCATCTGGATCTACAGTGCTTGTATGTGTTGCCTTTATGAGGTATGTTTAGTTTAGAATTTAAATAATAGTATACATATAACTGCAAAACTGATTGGACTGGCATGAAGTCAGCATTGTCTACACTGTTTGCCATGCACCATTCTGAAACAAGAGTAATGGTGTAGAGACAGCTCATATTGACCAGATGCACGGATACACAAACTGATCATTCCGGTTTGTTCATGAGTTGTGGCAATGACGATATTGATATAATGTCATTGTATTTATATAATCTATAATTGTTTCTTAGGAACTATCAGTCGATAACGAGATTACACGTAATGGCATATATCATATTTGTCAAACGAAATGACAAATTGGGTATTTCTTATTATCTGTTTTAGTTTTAAGTTTCTTTCATAATTGCACTGCATGTGTATATCAAATGTCGTGTACATAACCGGCTGCGTTAATCTTTACCAGATTATCAACGTTTCTGAATATATATTTGCCTAGTCGCATTCAAATAATTGGGTTGTCTGATCCTGAGCTGTAGCACAGCTCAGGCTCATCCAATCAAACTGCTTGATGTCATCAGAATATTCAAGTATTTTGAAATGAAAACGAGAAAAATATTGGCAAGATTAGCGCAGGCGGTGGTGTAACAGAACATGCAGTTGACTGTTTACCGCGAGATATAATTCTCCAGGAATAGCACATACGTCATAATGTTTTAGTATTTAGTCGATTTATTTTAAAATTATTCTGTCTGCCATTTGTATCCAACTATAAAATGATTGAAGTCATAATGAATACGTGTAAACTGTGTGAGCTCCCGGATGAAAACCAGCGTTGTTATCACACAGACGTATACAAGGTGTATGATCACGTGGTACTAACAACAACAACAAGTACTGAAACTTCCAGAATCCATCAGATTCAAAGTACATGTACGTATTCTTTTATATTGTCCTTATCACTTAACGGATTTGTATTAAATACGGCGCATCTGGTTAAGCTGAATTTGGTGGTCTCTGTACTTTGGCCCAAACTTCTGTCGTTTTTGCGAAGAATCGATTTTCGTGTCGGTAGACACGGAAATCGATTCTTCGCAAAAACGACATAAGTCTGTGCCGAACTCCCTGGACGATCAAAATGCAGCTCATGAAGACGCGTTTGCTGCGCCATATTTCATCAACATCCGTTTCATATTAAGGAAAATATCAAATAATACTTACTTTGGAGTGGGCAAGATTTCAACACTTTCAGCCACTGTTGTTGTTGTTATAACCAAGTGCTCATGTACCTTGGTATACATACAGCCGAGCATCAATTGGCGGTTGACGCGGGTAACGATCATTGATTTAGGTGTAATTATTGTTGAGAAAGATCAACAGAAAGGCAGGCTAGCAGGGTTGCAGCTATACATGTACATTTCCGAGGTACATAATACACTATCAATTATGTTTAACGCACGATGTATGTGTATGAGACGGGATGTAGACAATTACATGTGTTGGATGCAGGGGCAATACTCGTAGTTATGCCTTATTCAAAGTCGCCAGAATGCATTGTTTTCCGACTGAGTAATTCCACCTTCTGCACAGCCGGAAAATAACTATTACCATTGATTACAGAGTTTCCACATCTTGAGTTTCTGCATATTCAACGATAGCGTAAAAGTTATCGGATACGATAAAATCGGATTTATGTAATACAATTCAACTGCTGCCGATCTATACTAGCCTGCGCAGTCTCGTCAGGGTATTTACAATTTACGAGGTGTCAGCGAATGTCAAGGTTTTACATGTATACAACCTTTATCCCGTCAACACAGTGCGTATGTGCCGTGAAACACGGTGCCGTGAAACATTTTTGATATCCTGTCAATACGACCTAATCACTGCGTATGAATATGTGCGGTGGCTGGGGTTATATTTTTGCATTTTACAGCCATTTGTAGGTATTGACGGGATAAATAGAATAGTAGGTTAGTGCCGTGAATGGGAACAATATCTGGCGCGGCACGAAAACGGGATGTGCTCGGCAGAGCCTCGCTCATCCCGTTTCCTGAGCCTTGTCAGATATTTGTTCCCATTCACGGCACTAACCTACTATTCTCTATTTGCGAGGTGTCAGCGAATTTCAAGGTTTTATATGCATACAACATATCCACGATGGATAGGAATGAGTGAAGTCTACGGAGGCCCGCAGGGGACATGGATTTGTTTTATTAATTCGTTCCCACGAAATAACAATTCGTTCCCTCAATTTAACAATTCGTTCCCTCGAATTAACAATTCGTTCCCACGATATAATAATTAGTTCCCTCGAATTACCAATTCGTTCCCACGAAATGACAATTCGTTGCCTCAATTTAACAATTCGTTCCCTCGAATTAACCATTCGTTCCCACGATATAACAATCTGTTTCCACGAATTAACCATTCGTTCCCGTGGGAACGAATTGTTATTTTGTGGGAAAGAATTGTTAAATTGAGGGAACGAATTGTCAATTCGTGAGAGCGAATTTTTAAATTGAGAGAACCAATTGGTATTTCGTGGGAACAAATTGTTATTTCGTGGGAACGAATTAATAAAATGTCAACGTCTCCTGCGGGGCTCCGTAGAAATCAACCCCGTTCTGTTCACAATTTAATAGTTCAGACAACCCGCATTAACATGATTTTCTTGCGCATTAACAAGGATTAGACTTTCAATAATTTGCATAGCTCTCGTTCTAAACATTCCTGCAAATGGAGGCATGGTTATCGTGTGATTTCCATATTTTGGCTGTCACTGGAGATATTCGGCTCCTGGGATTTGTAACCAGTGTACATGTAGCTCCTGATCAAATAGCACACGCCTGTAACCTGATATAACTCTCTGTATTGCTTGGTACATGCATGGAGGATGTTTCATTGGTGGAATTGCGAACGGTGTAGATCCTGATCTGGGCCCGGTTGCTCAAAACTTGTCGCCCATAAATCAGCCAAATTTCACCAGTCACAGTCACATGTCATTCTACCAACCACATTCCAGCCTACATGTACATGTCGATTTAGTACTACAGTGGCTTCTCTGTAAACTGGACATCATGGGACGTCCCCAGGGTGTCCGGTTTTAGAGAGGTTCGATTTAGAGAGTTACCCATTGTATCCGGCTTAGAGAGGTCCCACTGTGGGAGTTGTTACACAGGTTGTCCGGTTTAGAGAGGTCCCACTGTGGGAGTTACACAGGGTGCCCGGTTTAGAGAGGTTCTACTGTTTGAGGTACCCATAGTGT
This sequence comes from Conchocele bisecta, assembly GCA_029237695.1. NCBI lineage: Eukaryota > Metazoa > Mollusca > Bivalvia > Lucinida > Thyasiridae > Conchocele > Conchocele bisecta. The sequence goes on along the minus strand of CM055265.1, from coordinate 37,396,849 downwards.
CCCGTTTAGAGAGGTTCCACCGTGGAAGGCCAAAAGTGCCATTTTTTCACTGAATCAAGATATGATGATGGACAATTACAAAATAAGTGGCTCCAAAAAATCTATCCACTGTGCCACCTAAAAAATCAATAAATTCAGAATGGCCGCCAAATATCAATATATTTCTATGTAAGTGCAAACCTGTGTTATATTTAGCACAATTAGTATGCTATTATGACACACATTCACACAATGATTAATTCAGATAACTATCATGTACAATTTTATTATTTTTAATTGCCATAACTCCAAGATGGCCGCCAAATATTTTATTATATTATGCACTGTGGATGTCATATTGGAAATGTTTGCATGTAATAGGAAGTGTTGTTACTTGAGCACTAATTTGTCACTTTGAAATGGGACTGTGTGAATGTTTCAGTGAAATAAATCCAATATGGCAACCAGATTTCAATAGGCTGGCAATATTACATAGCTGTGGCGGGTGCATGACATCTGGATCTGAATTAAGAATGAGTGGGTAATTTTAATGTATCTGGGACGTAACACATGGGACAGGAATGTTAACCGCTTCAAAGCATTATTGTGCACATGTGCAGCTGCAAATGTCAGCATTTGTGCACTTGCAGCTGATGCATCCTCTGACACATGTGCAGCTGCAAAGGTCAGCATTTGTGCACTTGCAGCTGATGCATCCTCTGGCAGACTTACAACCACATATGATCAGTTCGCTGTAGGCTCGTGCAGCAATTGTTATCCAGACAGGGGTCCATGAAGAGCTGTCCATTGCCCATCCCCATTCGTCTAGTGATGGGATTGTCTAATATCCATCTAATATTTTGCATAATATTGTAGCATATCAGGTTGTTCACTAGATTCAATACAGCCCAGAAGGTTAGACTTTTGTCCATGTCGTATCTTACCAAAATCATACAGCGAAGGCGGAGTAGATTCATTTTCATGGGAGAAAAACGTTGCTGGATGTCCATCACGTTGTTGATTAGCAATGTTTAGTCGACCAAATAGCTTGCTGTTTTACCGTTGTACTTTAACAGCCTGCGACGATTTTGAACTTGTCTTTGATTTGGGGGATTTCAGTAGTGGAAGTGAGTTTTTCTCGATTGGATTCTGAATTGGTCAGTCTCTGGTCTCAATCACATCTTTCATATACTTTAGATTCTACGTTCTACCTGCCATGCATATTCAATAGCCGCAGACAGGGACTTCATGTCTCGAATGTGAATTGAGATCCAGCGTGCATAGTTGTAGTGATCCAATGCAAAGAAAAAGCAGACAAGTGACTCAAGTGCTTCAACATACAAGTCAAATTGGTTTTCTCTCTGTGCTCTCAGAAGGACAATGATCATTTTTATATGGCTATAACAGTATCCCAAAACTGGAAGGTAGGACTGGTGATAAGCATGCATTTTCTCCATGCCTCAAATCTTTCATCAGTTTCATTTGGACTCTTTCAAAGCTGAAATGCACGTTGTTGGAGGGCTGATATGATAACGCTACAACAGAGACTTGATGTGCATGGCGAGTCCGTGTCAGATGCGCTGCTTTCAGGAAACCTTCAGGGATTTCAGATGTGGCAATTTCAGCCTCTACAACTGCTGTTGTCCAGCCCGAACATTGCAGGTAATTCACTGGCATTATGTAACCAGACATCTTCAAGTGTCATTGCTCTGTTTAATTCACCTATCATTTGTTTGGTATGGACAGCAGGAACTGTTATCTTTTATGGATTCATTGTTATTATAGGAACTACTGAATATGAGTCTGGAAGAAGCAATTTCTCTGACCCTATGTCGGATAACGGAAATGGGTCTTGGGGTTTACCAATGGTATGTTCTGTTGAAAACTGCATGATACTGATGCCAGTGCCATGGAACGATAAGTGGGCCGTTGTGGATGACGGAGTGTGGTCAATATTGTCCATAGCACCAACTACAAATAGTCCAGATATCCGCTTGACGGGCAAACGACACCGGTAGCAACAAAACGTATGCTCATGCTTATTGCGACGTTACTTTCCAGCTGCTGCACGCGTGCAAATGAAATGCAAACACCCATTGTGTGCAACTGTTTAATTAGTGTTTTGCTTCGTGCTAGCGAGTGAATGTTCAACCCAAGATATACGACAAGAGTTGGCTCTCGTTCAACGGTATGCCGTGTGTTAGTGTTTCTTTCTGGCATTGTTTTCTTTGTGTGGAAGAGCATGTGCTCTCGTTCAACGGTATGCCGTGTGTTAGTGTTTCTTTCTGGCATTGTTTTCTTTGTGTGGAAGAGCATCAATTGTGATATAGTCAAACAGGCTTGTGATAACTTGGGCTGTTTGTCTTTCATAGTTGGTCCATTTACTATCATTGACACAAAGGAATTGAGACTGTTCGGTACTGCTGTAGATTGACAGTCAGGAGGAAAATCACCCGAAAACTGTCGAATCAAAGATGTCTCTGCGGATAGTTTTTTCAACTTTAGGCATTTCTAATGCCTCAGATTTGTAATCTCTTATAGTTAGTGCATCCTTCGACATTTCTTGTATGCCTTCAGGGAATACTAACACTGACCGCTTTCCACCTGTATGTTCTTGAATCCCATTGTTACAAAAAAGTTCAAGTATTTCATTCTTTAGACGAAATATGTTGGTTGTTAGATCTATACCTAATTGTTGTTGTTGTTGTTGTTGCTATTTATGAAATCCCGTGCTTTCTTTTCAGCACCACCATGTAATTATGGGTAAACAAAATATGGGATATTACAATTTATATCTAAAATTGTGTATATACATGTATTTGCATAAAACGAGGCTTCAGCAATACAGTTATGTAAATATTAGTGTTACCGGACATATTATACATGTATATACATGTATATATATATATGCATATAGTGGGCATTTCAAATTGATTTAAATTAGGTAAGTCTCCAGTTACCTTGCAACAGTACCCAAATTGCCATTTACTATTGACTAAACCAAATCAGAAATATTAAATGAATGTATATAGCCTTAGAAAGCAAATGTATGGCAAAATAATGAACTTTGGTGGCCATCTTGGATTTATGCAAATTAGTAAAATGATTCAGATATAGTTATACGAATAATTTGCATATGAATTTCATATGTTACATATGCAATTCATATGAACATTTTTCATATGAATTGCATCACATTTAGAAACCAATTATCTTTGAATAAAAGTATGGTCAAGTATAGAACGTCTCCATAAGTAAGATATCCATATTTGTTTACCGGCTGATCATTTGTTGAAATTACACTCACAATGCCAAACTGCATAACCTGCATGTCTATGTCAACTATTCATTACGGTATATATATATTAGATAAGCCTATATATACGGCAGCTTAAAACGGACATGCGCAATCTCGTTGCCACGACATAACATTTCCTTACCAAGATATGAAATTGTGATTGTCCCTTTTAAGCTGCCGTACACATACTATGTTTGTAAAATGTTCAACTTCAATGCCGTATGTACATGTACATGTATATACCGTGTCAGTTTAGCCTAGTTATTACTATATGAAATGTGTACATATGTAACAATTGTGTCTTGCCATTTTCATGCTTGAAATTTTATTTCTCGTACTTCTGCTGGTGTCTAAACATAATTAATAAAGGATATATATTCCATCGTACATTTTTAATAGAGGGAAATGATACACGAGAGTGCGTCGGCTTCTGCGTAAGCAAATAGTGAGCATAGTGAACGAGTTGCTTGCACAGAAGCCGACGGACCAGAGTGTATTATTTCCGTTATTCAAACATGTACGAATTTTCAAACGACAATGAAAACAGCATTGTATTCCAAAGGGTTCAACAATTCATGATTGCCTTTAATTGTTTCACTGCATGACAGGAGACTGCCCCTGCGACTGAACGGTCTGTAATGATTATCTACCAATTAAACTACCAATAGCAGGACAAATGCTAGTCGTATATCGTTATAACATTTCAAAACAATGCCAATGGTTCGGAGCGCATGTTTGGGATAACTTTGTTTTCCTTCAATTATTTAACAAAACTTACATAAGTATACAGTATATGCATTATTGCCACATTTCCATTTACTGATGCTTTACTCAAGGAGAAGAATTCACATAAGCTCTGTGAGCTTGTTTTCTAATCCTTATTCACCGTTATTTTATATGTATTTTGATGCATATATACATGTATATTATTTGAAATAAATATTGTTTAAACTAAACATGTACGATGGAATATCCTATTTATTACACTTCCACGGCGGATATATATGTATAAATGTTTTAGATTGTAAGCAATGAATTGTGCAGTGCGCGTGAATAGTTACACACTGACGTGTTTCCCGCGTTTTGACGTCACGTTGTGTGACGTCAAACGTAACGTCATATAAACTTTTTGAAATCCAAATTACGCAGCTGTTTCTATGAACTAGAAACATTTGAGTGCATGCTTGGAATGTGTTCAATCACATTAACAATATACATTAGACGAGACTGTCTCCATATTTTCCAATAATTTTATTTTGACCGTAATAAAAGAGGGTGCAATTACGGGTGTTCTCTTCACGGTGTATTACTTGTAAGGAGTTGAATACTGATTTGATCTCACAGCGAAACCCATGAAAATAACTCGCAAGAGTGTAAGTAGACTAGTGTAATAAATAACTTTTGTTTCATGTTACCATCGCTGTCACACCTTATACACCTGTGTGGACAAGACAAGAGGCTATCAAAAAGACGAAAGTCGTGTATGTCTTGCGAACAGTGCAGATCCTGATCAGACTGTTTGGATGCACAGGCTGATCTGGATCTACAATGGTCGCAAAATTGCAGAAATCGGAAGCACTCGCCGTACGGATAATCATAATGGAGATACGCCATGTGACTTTTTACCTTGGGATATCTGCGTATTTTCATTAAATATGTTTACAAAATCTACAATAGTTTTCATAAATAAAGTCAAAATTTGACAAAATGTTGAGAGTACATGCATATACATGTACTTTGTCCACTTTTGACGCAATTTATGGAAAATATTATAAATATCTAAAACGTATTTCATTAAATTACTCAGATATCCGAAGGTACAAAATCACATGGCTTGTCTCATATTTGCATGTTTACTGGGAGTCTGAACCAGGTTATCCACGGAATGACACGTGGTTTTTCCCCCGCATTGTAGCTCGCAATGAAAAACCGGTATTTTACCAAACTGTCCCAGTCTTAGGCGTATAGCTATACTGGGGTACATTCATTGCAAATGCCGTAAGGGCTCATTCGAGACACGCCATGTGATATTGTCCCTTCGGACATCTGCGTACTTTTATTAAATACGTTTACAAACTTTACAATAATTTCCATAAATGGCGTCAAAAGTTGAAAAAAATTCTATATTCCGCATGTAGTCTGAAAGTTTTGCCAACTTTTGACTTTATTTATGAAAAATATTGTAAATAATGTAAACGTATTTAACGAAATTACTCAGATGTCCGAAGGTACAAAATCAAATGGCGTGTCTCATTTGTGTATATGACTTGAGAAATGGGATCTGCACTGCTCGCCATTGTATCAATGACACACCGTCATGCTTTTACCAAGCAGCATAGACAATGTGTATGATCACGTGGTACTAACAACAACAACAAGTGTCGATTCAAAGTACGTATTCTGTTATAGTGGCCTTATTACGTAACGGATTTTGATGTAATATGGCGCATCAAACGCGTCTTGTTAAGCTGCATAAGTTGGTCTCTTTATTTTCGCTCAAACTGCTGTCGTTTTTGCGAATAATCGATTTCCGTGTCTCCGAAAAAAACGACATAAGTCTGTGCCAAACTCCCTAGACCACCAAATGCAGTCATTACGACGCGTTTGATGCACTATATTTCATAAAAGTCCGTTGCATATTAAGGAAAATATCAAATAATAATTACTTTGGAGTGGGCGACGTTGTTGTTGTTGTAACCACGTGATCATACACCTTGATATACTGTGTGTATCATGTCCTCGCAAAGCAGACCTACCGTCAGACGGACCGACAGTACCAGCATATATGGACCCTGAACGAGTCGTCCATCGACTGATTCTGTATTGGTCAGCGGCTTTGCACAAACATGACCCACACATCTACATGTATCCGATTTTCTCGTTAATGGATCGCTGGTGTATACAAGCAGCGCACTGCGGCCTTACATGTTACATGTTATATACCGACATCATTCGCAATTATATTCGCTTCAAAAAATATAGAAACTATGACAAAAATATACAAATTAGTGGTGATTTAAAAGTAATTATTTTGCGAGATGAAACGTTAAATTTACACAACATTCCAAGTCATTTGAGAGTCTTAAACTTTTTGATGTAAGAAATGGCGACGTGTTTCAGCACCATTTTGAAGGTCACAAAGGTCCAGTAGCCTATTTCACCAACATTGCAAAGTATACTTATCTAGCAAAGTATACTTTGAGGGAGAAATTTTCAATTTAATGATAAATTTTTATTATACTGAATTTATTACATTATCACAGCCATTTTTGCTGTGATAATGTAATAAATTCAGTATACTAATGCTGGATACTGTTAATCCTCAAATATATGCAGTCGTTAGTTCTATATGAAATAATGCATTTCGGGAAAAATATATGATTACTCCTTGCTCGAAAAGTATACTTTACAATATTGATGAAATCGGCTACAGGTCATGTCATTTGGTGGGGTGATTGCGTCACATATGTCCAGGTCCAGAAGGGTCCAAATATTGAAGCAGTCCTTCTTGTAATATTACATGATGGAGAAACTCATACAAGCTGTTCGACGTAACGAAATGTGTAGGTGTTTCAGCACCATTTAGAAGGTCACAAAGGTCAAGGTCGTGCCATTCGTGGTGCGAGTGCTTCACACATATTTAGGTCAATGAACTGTCCAAATATTAAAGTAATCCTTCAAGTATTATTGAAGATATTACATGATGGAGAAACCCTTACAAACTTTTCGACATAAATGTACACGGACGTACGGACGAACGTACGGAACCTCAAGAGCAACGCAATATGCCCCCCCCCTCCCCCTTGCTATCGCACAGGGGGTACACTAAAACGTATAAGCAAGTAGTGGCCAGAGCTAGTGGAAGATTAGCGAAATGATTAACAACAACAACAGCAGCAAAATATGGTCGACCACATATCATTCGTTAGTGTCGAGGGGCCCGCGCAAAACAAGATGTTGAGACCTTGTTTAAACACGGGATAAGACAATTATGTCATGAAAGTTCACACATTGTAGATTGGCATAACACGTGAAGGCTCCAATTGACTTGATCTACACGGATAGTATTATCAATAACGTACATTTATCACTGAACGTACAAATGCATAAGTCATGTTCAAGCTTGAATCAGTCGTTTCCATCGTTACCGATGTTTTCAATTAATCCAATCTTAGTTTTCGACAGAACCTCTCCACACAATGTTTTCGGCTTGTAAGTTACTCCCTGATATCTGGCTGTCATTGGTGAAATGAAGCTTATGGGTGTTGCGACCAGTGTAGATCCAGATCAGACTGTGCATCCGCACAGTCTGATCAGGATCTGCACTGTTCGTATTTCCATCAATAAAACACCCGTCACGCTTCTAACAAGCAATATAGATCGCTAACCGGCTTCAGGGGTGTGTTATTTGATCAGGGGCTACACTGGTTACAAATCCCATGAGCCCAATTTCCCCGGCCACAACCACATATGATATATCTACCCACTTCAAAATCGATTACAGGTATGCATGGAAGGAGCCCCGCAGGGGACGTAGAATTAATTTTGTTATTAATTCGTTCCCACGAAATAACAATTCGTTCCCTTAATTTAACAATTCGTTCCCACGAATTAACAATTCGTTCCCTCTATTTAACAAACAATTTGTTCCCGTGGGAACGATTTGTTATTTCGTGGGAACGAATTGTCAATTCGAGGGAACGAATTGTTATTTCGTGGGAACGAATTGTTAATTCGAGGGAACGAATTGTTATATCGTGGGAACGAATTGTTATTTCGTGGGAACGAATTGCTAATTAGAGGGAGGGAACGAATTGCTATATCATGGGAACGAATTGTTATATCGTGGGAACGAATTGTTAATTCGAGGGAACGAATTGTTATTTCGAGGGAACAAATTGTTAATTCGAGGGAACGAATTGTTATATCGTGGGAATGAATTGTTATTTCGTGGGAACGAATCAATAAATAAAATCCATGTCGCCTGCGGGACTCCGTATGCATGTGTATGTGGTGCCTGAGTTTCATAAATAAGTCATTGTTCAGAGGGAAACCACCAGCATTCGGCGTGTTTCGGCTTTCGTCGGTACTGATATAATGGGGGATCGTAGCTAGTTATCTCCCGTTGATGCTATTTATAGAAATCCGGTCCAAATTATGTAGTTTGTGGCCTTATTGCTTGTAAAAAGAGCGAATGTAGAATGAGATGATGTAAACAAGAGCAATTATAGTGATTTCGCTAGTGTTGATCCAGAACTTACTACGTATTTACATAATCTGATTTGGGACGACATTGTTTAGCCGATTCATATTTCAACACGTATTAATGTTATTGCAAACAGTGCAGACTCAGATCAGACTGCACATGTGTGCAGTCTGATCTGGGTCTACTCTGTTCGCAAAACTGTTTTTTTGTGTTCTTCGGTAAGAAATAAACGCTGAAATATAGCATAGGACAGGATCCCTATAAATAGATTTGCAAAGGGAAATAACTGACTACGATTCCTCAGTAAACGGCGCAGGTAATACTGAATACAGTACAATGAATATTTCGCTTGAGATTAAAATAACGTCATTTGCTTTGTTTATAGTAAGGTATGTAGATTCTGGTCGGGCACGAGCTCGTATTGTCACAAAATAGCATGTTTAAAATTGTAATATTCTATGCATTCTGTATCCGTTTCCATGGTTTCTACAATTTCCCCATACATGTACATGTAATGGAGGGGTACTTTGAAGAGAAGTGGCTTACAAACCACTTCTGTTCAGCCCAAGAGAGCAAAAGCAACGACTTATGCTAGATTGATACAACATACCTTCCTGAACATGACTCCGGTGTCGGTCAATCAAATTAGGTGGGACGTTTGGTGTCATTAATGCATTAATGGACGTACATGTAATATATAGCAAAAATGTACACTGTCCTTAGATTCATAATTGAATCGCCCATTCAACGTATTGATTCAAGCAAGTGTGTTAGACATCTTTAAAATACACTACATCCATCAAGGTGCATGATCACGTGGTTACACCAACAACAACGTCGCCCACTCCAAAGTAAGTATTAGTTGATAGTTTCCTTAATATGCAACGGATTTTGATGAAATATTGCGCAGCAAACGGGTCTTCCTGAGATGCATTTGGGGGTCTATGGAGTTTGGCACAGAGTGCGGACGAAAATACAGAGACCACAAAATGCAGCTTAACAAGACGCGTTTGATACGCCATATTTCATCAAAATCCGTTACGTAATAAGGACACTATAAAAGAATACGTACTTTGAATCGGTACTTGTTGTTGTTGTTAGTATCACGTGATCATACACCTTGTTCATCGTCGTTGTCAATATACTAATAAAGTCACGCTCTTGACCGGCAACATCGCTGTTCTATGAAATGCGACAACATAAAGTAAAACAATAAGATTCCTAAATTTAACGACATAATTAGTTATGTGGTTATTTACATGTTGCAACATGCAATGTAAATATAAGTAATAAAACCATGGGCTGTTGCGTTGACTGTAGTGAGAAAAACAGTTGGTCTGTTTAAAGTTCAGACTGCACGCATTTTAAACAGACTACATGTTGTTCATACTATGTACTATACTTCTATAGAAACCGCAACGGCCCATGGTTTCATTCCGTACATTGTATTGCCGTGGCACTTGGGAACTGTTTGAACCCGCGGCCTACGGCCTTGGGATTCAAACAGTTCCCTCGTGTCACAGCAACACAGCAAACGTCTACCCACGGTTGGACATTATCGATCCTTATGCTTATATATGTGACATGTGTCGCATTTGTCTACATGTGAACATACACTTGTATATATGAAAATTACTTTCAAACAGTGCAGATCCTGATGAGACGGCTCGTTACGAGCCGGCTCATCTGGATCTGCACTGTTTGCATAAACCGATATAGCGGGCTTTCGGGCTCAAAGGGTTAAGAAAAATCTTGCTGAGATCATCAACGTTTCTGAACAGCTATCGGAATCGTGCAAATTGATTCATTGAGCCTCAGCTGTAGCATAGCTCAGGCTCAATCAATCAAGCTACTTGATTTAATTAATTATTCAACTGATTTTTTTAAATAAAGACATTGACAAATATTGGCAAGATTAGCGCAGGCAGCCGTGTAACTGGTAACTGGTGGCTCACCAATCGGCTTAATCAGCCCAATCGGTAATTGGAATTGTGGACCCGTATATCAAATAGTGTACCATTCTTTTTTCCGGCAAGTATACATTTAGATAATACATAATGATAAGTATGAACACATTCTGATAAATGATATATCAAGGTGTATGCTCACGTGGTTATTACGGTGTCTTCCTCATTCCCCCAAGTTTATAAAAAATGGTCATTTTGTACTTGGGGTAATGTATGATAATTGACATTCACCAAACAACCGTAATTTCTTGAAACAGATTATAGTTTTGGGTCTCGCCTTTTCTAATTTACCTGTAAAACTGACTTGGGGTAATCAGGAATTCTGGAGATTAAATTTGGGGGAATGAGGAATAAACCGTTATTACAACAACAAATACTTCCAGAAGCCCTCCGATTCAAAGTACGTATTTTTTTATTTTGTCCTTATTATGTAACGGATTTTTATGAAATATGGCTCATCAAACGCGTCTTGTTAAGCCGCATTTGGTGGTCTCGGTACTTTGGCCCAAACGTCTGTCGTTTCAGCGAAGAATCGATTTCCGTGTCTACAGACACGGAAATCGATACTTCGCAAAAACGACATAAGTATGTGCTGAACTCCCGGGACCACCAAACGCGGCTCATGAAGACGCGTTTGCTGCGCCATATTTCATCAAATTCCGTTGCCTATTAAGGAAAATGTCAAATAATACTTACTTTGGAGTGGGCGCTCTTTCAACACTTTCAGTCATTGTAGTTGCTGTTGTAACTACGTAATCATGCACCTTGTATATGAACTGCCAGCGTTTCTGACGAAATAACATAAGCGGGAACATTTCAGTAGCCTATTTCACCAACATTGCAAAGTATACTTATCTAGCAAAGTATAATTTGAGGGAGAAATTTTCTATTTTAGGATAAATTTATTATTTTTTATTATACTGAATTTATTACACTATCACAGCCATTTTGGCTGTGATAATGTAATAAATTCAGTATAATAATTTTGCATACCTTTAATCATCAAATATATGCAGTCGTTAGTTCTATATAAAATAAATGATTACTCCCTCAAAGTATACTTTGAAATGTTGGTGAAATAGGCTACAGGACCGGCAATTTTACACTACCGCTTGCGCTAATTTTGCCAACATTTGTCAATGATATAGTGTTCTTAAAAAATTTAACCTAAATCCAAAAAAAAACAACTTTAAGGTAAATTTCAAAGTAATTTGACCTTGACATTATACTGTACACAGGTGCCGCACGGGTTGAGCATATAATGAACATATGGAATGATGATGGTAAAGACACTTTAAGCGAAACTTTAACCTAAATCCCCCAAAAACATTAATTAACCGGACCCACGTACGTACGAACGTATGGACGTACGCCAATGTGCTGACTATATCGCGCCGTCCGCAAGCGGCGCGCCAAAAATACTTGAACAGTGTGTTTTAAATCATGCAGCTTGATTGGTTGAACCTGAGCTGTGCTACAGCTCACGCTCAGACAATTAAATTGTATGTTAGCATTGTCAATAGATGTTCAGAAACGGTGGTAAGCTAGAAAAGAAGATTAACGCAGGCAGTTGTGTTCAACCACAACAACAACAACATCAAATTTCAAAATACGCATCTCTAGGCTACATAAAATAAACAACTTACTTTTGGTCCGATTGGATATCGTATTTTTCCTTTTTGTTCATTATGCACTATGGTGTACGAGTAAGTTTCCGGAGTAACACGTACCCAGGTTTACACGTCTATATGCCATAACTGATTACTTTCCAAGACACCCACACATATTGTTGCAGAGATGTGTGCTGCCGAAAGTATAGTAAATTACCTTAGAGATAAGTATCTTATTTTGACAGCGATTTCCGCAGTTGTCGCAACTTGCAAACTGGGGGTTCTTTAGACTCGTCCCGTGGGACGAGTCTAAAGAACCACCAGTTTGCAAGCGTTTTGCTACTGGTCTATACAGACATGTTTAACCACCTGTTCATACGGAATCCATTGCTTATCTAGGTCACTATTATTGTTGCAAGATATATTCACCTGACTGCGTTACATGTTACCTGTATACTGGGAAAGATGGTGGTCTTGGGAGGAATTGGGAAATACGGGTTCTTACACAAGTGATGATTTTATATGTTTATTAAACGAGTTGTTTTGTTATTCCCCACCACCGGGTGGTGAGGCGCGCATATAGTGTTTATCGGCGTCTGTACGTCCCGTACGTCTCGCTCGTGTTAATATCTCATCATTTATGTTTTCTTTCATGTAGCTGGTTCCTATTTCACACGTGCATTCCTCTGATGGTCCTTTATCACTCTGTAACGTACATGTATCCACGATCCTCGGCAATCGTCAATCCCAAGGTTAAAGGTAAATGCCCACTTAGTAGGCACAAAATGTTCTTTATAGGAATGAAATAAGTGTATAATTATGCCACCAGTTCGAAAGATCACGAGTGGCCGCTATACAGATATAATCCTTTAGTAATATTTATTTTACTGATAGTGACGCGCGTTGGTATCAGGCTAGTTTCACTATGCAAATGAGGCATGCTATTTTTTAATTATTTACAATATTAAATGCGTCACCTGAAAAAAATAATATTTTCGACTGATTATAAAGTATGATAATTGCAGATCAAAAAATAAATACAGAGTATAAATAGTAATGTCCGTTCACATTTTAAGGAAACACGGTTATCGCCCCTGATATCAGTGTGAAAAGTTACATCTGATATAAAATGTACAATAATGCCAATGCCGTTTTTTCGCAATGAAATCAATATTTGTCACAGTATGTTTAGACATGATTTTTGATTGAAAACGTTCAAATTTTGAAACAATAAGAAAACGACCGAAAAATGCATGAAAAACATGGCACTTGGCATGAAACGTGCCTTGTAACTTGTAAAAAATCTTTACTCGGCGAATTTTAGTGGGCGCTGATAAACTGATAAAAAACAATTATTACAGAAACAAATACAGATATGTATTCACTCTGGTATTTTTGTTACAAATGATATAAGAGGTTTTGTAAATATGTATATATAATATAAGTGCATGGAATATGTCAAACAACAGTGTACATATAAATAGTTTACCATAGCGAGAGATTGTGTTCTTACATATACTAGCGGGCTTTAAAAACGCCTCACCCAGTTAGATTTGCAACATGCACTAGTATTTTACAATTGAAACATTTGTATCCGGTAAACACAGTGCGTATGTGCCATGAAACAGTTTTGATATCAATACGACCTAATCACTGCGTATGAATATGTGCGGTGACTGGGGTTATTTTTATTGCATTTTGAAGCTATTTGTAGATGTTGACGGGATAAATAGAATAGTAGGTTAGTGCCGTGAATGGGAAAAAAATATCTGGCGCTGCACGGAAACGGGATGTGCTCGGCAGAGCCTCGCCCATCCCGTTTCCTAAGCCTTGCCAGATATGTTGTCCCATTCACGGCACTAACCTACTATTCTCTATATTCTGCGTAACATACTACACATGTTATGCATAAATAACAATTTCATAAATTCTCCGGTGTGAATACGCTCACATGAAGTCACTGCCAGGCCGGGAAGTTGTGAAATGGCGAATCTTCAGTAACGTGTATGGCGCATTTCGGTTGATCTGTAGCTGATTTCATCAACATTGCAAAGTATACTTTAGTAGCAAAGTATACTTTGAGGGAGAAATTTTCAATTTTATGATAAATTTATTAATTTTTATTATACTGAATTTATTACATTATCACAGCCAAATTGGCTGTGATAATGTAATAAATTCAGTATAATAATTCTGCATACTTTTAATCATGAAATATATGCATTTGTTAGTTTTATATGAAATAATGCAGTTCAGGAAAAATAAATGATTACTCCCTCAAAGTATACTTTGCTAGTAAAGTATACTTTGCAATGTTGATGAAATGGGCTACAGGACACATTGAATCGCCTGGCAGCCACGGTCTGCGCAGCACCAACTCCGAAATATCCCGAAATTCTGTGTCTGTCATTTACAGTTAGTCCTGGCATTGGAACACTGTTATGAACCTTGAACTTTCATGTAAATATTGTGTTAGCATAAAGTGCTGCGTATTCTATGACCAACTTTTCGCTCGAGTAAATGGGTTCAGGATGAAAGGCGACTCGCTGAGTGCACAGAGCTTCACGATTGACTGGTTAAACACTGAATAGGCTAGAATGAACACGTGGAAAGTCATACTTACGTGCAATTGATTACAAGTCTGTAATATAAGTAATGAATATATAATCGCACATATACAGTGAGGCGTTTTTAAAATACGCCAGTATATACCATTTATTCAATGACATAAAATGGTGATCTGAATCTTACACTGGTCACCCACGGCCCTTTATCAGTCTGCGATAAAGATACACACTGTGTGGACCGCCCGGCTTTGTTACTAACAAGGAAGTACACGGAAGTACGATAGGCGCATGTACACGTACTGTCGTAGACAGTTGAACCGTCGCTGGAGATAGCTGCAATCTATAGACGACTCCCACCTGCGCAATAGCAATTGTGCACGAATACTATGTAAATACAGTGGAACCCCTCTAAACCGGACACCTGTAGCCTATTTCACCAACATTGCAAAGTATACTTTTCTAGCAAAGTATACTTTGAGGTAGACATTTTCAATTTTAGGATAAATTTATTATTTTTTATTATACTGAATTTATTACATTTATTACGTAATTAATAAATTCAGTATAATAATTCAAGCATACTTTTAATCATCAAATATATGCAGTCGTTAGTTCTATATGAAATAATGCTTTTCGGGAAAAATAAATTATTTCTCCCTCAAAGTATACTTTGCTAGATAAGTATACTTCCCAATGTTGGTGAAATAGGCTACAAGAACACATCTGTGATCATACTTTGGAGTGGTTTCTTGGTCATTTATCTCACGTGATAATGCCTGTGTGTGATCGTATAGCACACAACTATGTCTCAGAATGATCAAACGCATGATTTACTGTGAAACATCTCTAGACCAGACACCCTGTGGACCAGGGCAGCCTGTGCATCTGCACAGTCCGACTGATCGGGATCTGCACTGTTCACGATTCCATTAATGAAGCACCTGTGATTCTTCTAACAGGCGATATAGATCGTTATTAGGCTACAGATTGCTATTTGATCAGGAGGTTCACAGGTCACAAATCCCATAAGCCCCATTTCCCCAGTCACAGCCACATTTAAGTAGTCAGTACATATTCATTATATGATAATATGCTTATGAAATAAATATAATGTAACAAATATAAGTTATATCACGGTTAGTCCGCATGTACGAGCGATACTCCGCTCGTTTTATACTCGCTCCCACTTGTTAAAATACTTAAATGTTATTTTTGTGAATGGACTGCCGCATTAGCCGACATTAAGAATACAATAATATTAGTGTATATCAGGACCAATTTCACCAACATTGCAAAGTACACTTATCTTGCTAAGTACACTTTGAGGGAGAAATTTTCAAAATAAGAATAAATTTATTAATTTTATTATACTGAAATTATTACATTATCGCAGCCATTTTGGCTGTGATAATGTAATAAATTCAGTATAATAATTCTGCATACTTAATCATCAAATATATGCAGTCGTTAGTTCTATATGAAATAATGCATTTCGGAAAAAAATATGATTACTCCCTCAAAGTATACTTTGCTAGATAAGCCTCAGTGTGCTTAGAAATGTTGGTGAAATCGGCTACGGGTATGCTTAGAAATATAGTTCGACAACTTGCATGTCCTGATATTATTTGCAGTTTCGGTATGTTTCGAACAATGACCGTTCTACGGAGCCCCGCAAGGGACATGGCTATTTTTTTATTAATTCGTTCCCACGAAATAACAATTCGTTCCCTTAATTTAGCAATTAGTTCCCTCGAATTAACAATTCGTTCCCACGATATAACAATTTGTTCCCTCGAATTAACAATTCGTTCCCACGAAATGACAATTCGTTCCCACGAATTAACAATTCGTTCCCACGAATTAACAATTCGTTCCATCAATTTATCAATTCGTTCCCTCGAATTAACAATTCGTTCCCACGATATAACAATTAATTCCCACGAATTAACAATTCGTTCCCGTGGGAACGAATTGTTAATTCATGGGAACGAATTGTTAAATTGAGGGAACAAATTGTTATTTCTTGGTAACGAATTAATAAAAAATAAAGAATTATACGTCCACTGCGGGGCTCCGTACCGCATCAACACGAATAAATAGAGAACATCGACGCATTTGAAGAGATAATGTAGACTAGACTAATTATAAAAAACGTACATTTCAACATTATAGCTTAATGTATGCTACGGAGACCCGCAGGGGACGTATAATTTTTTTTTTATTTATTCGTTCCCATTAAATAACAATTTGTTCCCTCAATTTAACAATTCGTTCCCACGAATTAACAATTAGTTCCCACGAATTAACAATTCGTTCCCTCAATTTAACAATTCGTTCCCACGAAATAACAATTCGTTCCCACGTGAACGAATTGTTGTATCGTGGGAACGAATTGTTGTATCGTGGGAACGAATTGTTAATTCGAGGGAACGAATTGTTAATTTGAGGGAACGAATTGTCATTTCGTGGGAACGAATTGTTAATTCGAGGGAACAAATTCTTATATCGTGGGAACGAATTGTTAATTTGAGGGAACGAATTGTTAAATTGAGGGAACTAATTGTTATTTCGTGGGAACGAATTGTTAATTCGAGGGAACAAATTCTTATATCGTGGGAACGAATTGTTAATTTGAGGGAACGAATTGTTAAATTGAGGGAACTAATTGTTATTTCGTGGGAACGAATTAATAACAAAAATCAATGTCCCCTGCGGTGCTCCGCACGCTGTAGCTACACTCATTATGAAAAACGTACGTTTCAACATTATATAATGGTGTATGTCAACCCCTATGTATTTGCGCCTTGAATGTCGACAGGGATCCATTATATAGCGAATACTTACATGCATTCACGGTTTCTGTTTTATTTGTATATGTTATCTACAACACAATTCACTCGAGTGACCATTTAGAAGCTGAGATTACATTTTATCCCGTCAACACAGTGCGTATGTGCCGTGAAACACGGTGCCGTGAAACATTTTTGATATCCAGTCAATACTATTTTTGCATCTTACAGCCATTTGTAGGTGTTGACGGGATAAATAGAATAGTAGGTTAGTGCCGTGAATGGGAAAACATATCTGGCGCGGCACGGAATGTGCTTGGCAGAGCCTCGCCCATCCCGTTTCCTGAGCCTTGCCAGATATATTTTCCCATTCACGGCACTAACCTACTATTCTCGATATCATGCGATATGAATGTATAAGTCGCTCGAACATCATATTACATAAACCTGGTTATTTAGTGAAGCTGACAAAAATGTTCACCTGATGTTTGTACTGTAATGATCGTTCACAAAAACAAATAACGTTCCCGATCGCATAGCACACAACGGTGGCTTAGAAAGAATGAATGCGTGATTTACAGTGAGACCTCTCTAAGCCGGACACCCTGGGAACCTCCCAGTGTCCGGTTTAGAGTGGTTCCACTGTACGTTTCACGACACATGAACCTCTTGCTCGCGCGTCCACTGCATTCTTTTAAAAACAAGTCTTTATCGACCACATGGTGAAGTTTCTCCAACCCATTTTACCAATTATCACATATTTGTCTTTGGTATGTTTCTCGAAAAATATGTACTTCATTTTTCTCACCACCATGATTAAACGAGATGCTTAATACAACAAAACATCATCATTCGCAATGCATGCCACCTTTGAATTATAGCAGACACACTGTCGCCTTTTTGCCATGGTTACATCATGCTTATGTACTCATATACGCATGTTGCGGTCTGAGATCTTAAAAAATTCAGATATGTTCTGTTCTGTTCTGTTTCTGGCTATAGTTCTCCAGCCAAAATTATTGTTTTATTTATCTCCGCACATCATCTCAGTGCAACTACCAAACATAACCTCAATGATTCAACTCTTGTTACGCCCGTAATTCACATAACATGCATTTATATTTACACTATCCTTAAATTCATAATGGAAACGCCCAGTCAACGCATTGCGTTTATATCCCAGTACATTACATTAGCCCCACGCAACGTCGCGCGACGTTGTTGATTCGTCATTAGGTTACATGACGTTCATCGTCGTTGTCAATAACGTCACGCTGTTGACCGACAACGTCGCAGTTCCATGAATTGTGACAAAACGACGTAAAACAATAAGATTCCTAATTTTTACGCCGTATATGGTTATTTACATCTATGAAACTATCCGAAAATGCAGTGTACATATAATTAATAAAACCATGGGCAGTAGCGTTTACTGTAGTAGAAAAACAGTTGGTCTGTTTAAAGTTTGCAATCACTTTAAATAGACCAATTGTTTTTCATACTCCATTAAACACAACTGCCCATGGTTTTATTCCTTAAATAAAAGAGTACTAATTCCTTTAGCCTACAACTGGTTGCATGTAAACACTAAATAGTTAAGCCACGGCCTTCACAAAACAAACATACACGGGGTCTGTATCTCATGCAATACATGTATAAAAAAATTATCCATTCCAAAAACACTTCTAGCTAATGATTGATGTACACTGTTCATCTGCTCGGTCATTTTAGTGTCACCCACTTAGAAAAAAGCACTATGAATCTGAAATACAACAACATTGTACATATACATGACACAGACATATGCACTTGGAGTATTGTTTACGCATGAAGGCATGCCATTCATAGATTTTGTTAATTGGGTATTGTTACATGGTTTCAGTTGTTTGCACATATGCAAATATATAGCGCGTGCAGTTTGCATATGACTTTAGGCAATGCTCATTCCGGGGCCGCGCGTAGACCAAGTGCCTTCATGAAGTCACTACGCGGAAGTGCCTTCACTACGTCATGACATTCGTGACGTTCATGACGCGGCCCCGGAATATGCATACCGAACATTATCTACGTGAATGGGACGATTTATAAAAGTACTGAAAATACTGAATATAATGCTTAAATTACATCAGTTTTTTGTTGGTAATGTAACAATAACGTTTGATCATGACCAGCCGTGTGCAAACGTTTGCTGTGGCCCGAGGGAACTGTTTGAACACAAGGCCGCAGGCCGCGGGTTCAAACAGTTCCCTCGGGCCACAGCAAACTTTTGCACACGGCTGGACATGATCAAACAAACGTTTGCACACGGCTGGACATGATCAAACCTTATAATAATGCGTTTCCAAGAAATAGAAGACATTCCATATCTTTATTATAACAGTTCATTCATGTATTTTCAGCATAATTTACCGGATATTATTTTTAATTCACTTCAAAATCACTAAGAAAATGATTCCTGAAATTGGTTTATAGTCGCTAGCAAACATGTATTTATAATACTAAAACCCATAAGCCCCATTTCTCCACTCACAGCCACATATACGTTCCATTACAAGTCGGCGTATATAGTACATTTAACATTGGTCGGTGAACATTTGGTCATTGGGCAGCGGGGTTCCTGATAAAGTCGTTAACATGTGTAAATATGTCTGTCATTGGAGAAGCCACAGTTCTCGAGTCACAGCCACATCTTATATATCAGTTATCTATGGAAGCGTCCTGGTGCCAATGTTAAAATATATAGAGGATATTCATATTTTTGCAACGAATATGACATATATGTTCATCGAGTGGTGTGGAATGTCCACATTTCACGAGTACCGTTAGACACAAGTGAAATATGGACATTTCACACCACGAGATGAACATATATGTCATATTCGTTGCATATTCGTCATATAATATACCGCTCCATGGACATTAGCAGTTTTTTTAGACTGTATACGGTAATGAATGTGTATTTGCAGCCTATTTGCAGTCCGGCACTGCAGGTGCGCGTTATGAATATAGATAGCGGAAGTAGTCGTATTTTCACCGGAATTTGTTTATTTCATCGATGAGAACATACGACTTTTATTTACATCGTATCACTATGTATTTCATGGGTAGGTATATAATAAATATATCTCTCCTACTTAGAAGATACTAAGTCATAATTATGAGATACTAAGTCATAATTAGTAGATAGTAACTCCTAATTATAAGATGGTATCTCCTAATTAGGAGTTACTATCTCCTAATTTGTACTTAGTATCTCCTAATTAGGAGTTAGTATCTCCTATTTAGGATATTGAACATATTTTAGCATTGGCACCAGGACGCTTCCATAGTTATCATTCTCAGCAACTTCGTGGACAAACAATAATCATTAAATAAATGGAAATTTCTCTCACATTTCTTGTTACCGTACGGACAAAGAATATCAGAACGTGATAGAATCAATTAGCGTGAATTACTGACCGGAATGTCATTATACCACCATCATGCAGTGAGTTATCATGCACTGGGGTCATGTTATGAACTGTCCTTTCGTTTGTCCGTCAGTTCCCGTTTGTATATGACAGTGTGTTAAGCTGAATTTTGATATTAACGGGGCTATTTTGAAAAACACCAATACTTTGGTTTGTAAGTGGATATATGCACGAGTTCCACTGCGCAACCATATTGCGCTCCTTTTTATATTGCGCGACTTTAGGAGCGCAATATGGTTGCGCAGCGGAACTCGTGCATATATCCACATACAAATCAAATAACCTTTTTTTATTATATACGTACATCATTCGAAATGTATATGCGGTTCGAAAATATACAACATATAAAATTTATTGAAATAAACAAATTAGTGGCGATTAGGAACTATTTTGCGAGGTGAAGCGTAGTTCCGGCACTGACCAATATGAACTCACGAGACGAATATTGACGTCTTGCGTTCCATTGTGTTTCAATGTGAAACGAAAGTACGTATATAATAATATTAATTATATGGCCGTAACATTACAATAGATGACTATGATGAATACTCTCGAAACGATGGTTGTCCATCTGAAAAGGTAGAATAGGGTATATACTCGGATGTGCCAGAACGTTCGAGAACTAATTGTATTGCAGAATAACTACGGTTAGGTCGCACATGAAAACACATATCAAATGTCATTCACTCTGTGAAGATGTCGATGGGAATTTAACATGGGGAAATTTTTTGAATTTCAGAAATACTGGACCGATTTTCAAAATTTAACTTTTGTTTTCTTAGTTAGATCATTTCCAAGCTATCTACCCAGGTTTCAGCAGAGTCAGTTTCCAATGTTTTTGTTTTCACTCCTCCCACAGCTCATCCCTCAGCTTTTCCCCCGTGCTAAATTCCCATAGACAAATCCATTTTTCGTAATAAAATCAATATTTGACCATATTTCACGAAACAAAAAGAAGGCTCATTCTTAAATTTTAATAAACTTTAATATTATAAATAAATATATTGTTTTTGCATTGTTTATATGGCCGTAAAATTTGGGCAGGTTTCGTGAAACAGACAGTAATCAAAACGAGACATGCTACTATTTATCTTAAAGACTACTATTTTCAAAATGGCGGACAACAGCCATATTGAACTACAAATTTTGAACTACAACTTTTATGCTTTGACATTTATTCTTACATGACCCTCATCATCCATTAGAAGAAATTTGAATCATAACTTTAATAGAAATCTAGCTAAACTTATATATTACACGCCGCATTTTCTAATATGGCCGCTGCTAGCCATGTTGAATTTGAGATAAAATTTCTATATTTTACTATTCATTCTTCCATGGCTTTTAGAAACTTGCATACAATATAACAAATTCAAAGAAAAAATATAACTTTCATTGAAATTTGGCTAAACTTATATATCGCCGGCCATGTTTTCCAATACAGCCGCTGGCGGTCATCTTGAATATGAGATACAACAGAAGAAAGTTAAATCTTATCTTTAACTGAAATTTAGCTAACCTTACATATCATTGTCACCTTTTCAAAGTTTCTATGGTCGTCACGTTAGTCCATGGCAACGGGGATATTTGCATCATGACGTGAAGTGAAAAGTCACTGAATATGTCTACCACAGTCCGTCAGATGATATACACACTATGCTTAAATAATGTAATATTTAATAGTTCTACATTCACAGACCACATACACAAATCTAGTAACATGGTAACCATTTCAATACTGTTTGTTTAAAAATGTTCAACAATTCTGCAAAAACCAGGAACCCTGATTTTTGCAGAATTGTTGAACATATTGTATTATTGCGGAAAGATTACTATACTGAAAAATGGACAGTCAGTAAGACAAATGATTGTATTGCTTAGAAAAGGGTAACACTTGATTATGTCATTGAGACAGTGCAAGTAATGGACACATGTGCGAAAACTTAAACTTAACTACATGTATGTTGAAACAACCGATTAACTATTTTATTTCATGGCTTTCACAGGATGCCGAATTTGGCTAAAAACATAATTAAAGCAAATAGGAAATTTTTAATTTATTTCAAAACATCTGAATATTAATTATATGCACTACGATTGCAATTAATCACAAATACTAGGGGTGGGTGGAAGGGGGGGGGGGGCATGTGAGATGTTTTCAAAGTTTTGCCCAGCCGGTTCAGGAAAAGGTCTAGTTGCGAACGGTAACTCTTGCAATTGCAAGAATTACCATCGCAACTAGAAAAGATCCAAACAAGCTGACATGTAACCAGCAATATTTTCCGCGACGCGGGGTTTTGTATTAATTCTCGCCCATATATTCATGCTGTGAAGTAAATTAGTACATCAGTTGACCATGTAGTGAAAGCAAATAGTGTACAGTGTAACCTCTCTAAACCGGACACCCTGTCAATTTTAGAGAGGTTTCACTGTAATTAATCATTCAGCGGACATTTGTTTGCCATTTTTAACCAGGAACAGACACAGCAATGAAATAATTACGGTGACACCCATCTAAATTACCCTTCTTGTGGCCACAAGTAAAGTCTATGGAAATCTAATAAAAAGACTCTACTAATAAAACAAAATCTACTTACATAAATAAACTTCATGAATGTGATATGTAAGTCTTTATGCAGATACTCCTACCAATAAATATGCACACACACATGTACATGTAATATGCAAATACATTTAATAGACCAATTTTGATGTAGGACATGTTTATTTCTGTCTATACACAGGTGTGTAGAAGCCAAATTACACATAGAACACCAACATGTGATTATTATGTTCTTACGACAGCATATGGTATGATTTCCTTGCTGGTATCATCTGCGTATCGACTAGTTGAACGCATATATGTCACTGTGACTGGAGAAATGGGGCTCATGGGACCAGTCACTGTAGCTCCGGAGCAAATAGCATGCTCCTGCAGTCTGGTAATGATCTACATTGCTTATTAGAAGCGTGCTGGGTGATTTACTGATGAAATGGCGAACAGTGCAGATCCTGATCAGACTGTGCGGATGCCGCACAGTCTGATCTGGATGTACACTGGTCGCAAAACCCATAAGCCCCATTTCTCCAGTCACAGCCACATATATGGTTTACCGGTGTAAGTAGCTATTGGTTTATGAGTAGGGTTTTTTATTAGATTTCCATAGACTTTACAGGGGGCCACATGAAGGGTACAACAACCTTACACACAACGAGATACCAGCATGTCCGGTTTATTGGGGTTCCACTGTATATAGCTAGAAAACATCTGGGTTAGTTTGCATTATTACAGACAAGCAAAGTACTGAAAGTACTGAAATATGTTATCTCCACAAAAACTGAATAGAGACTAAAAGTTGCATATTTTGTCAATCATCATCCAGAGGAAAAGATACTGTGATGGTACAAACCCATTTCCATTGTCCATACGTTTTCTCTAGAATAAATTACTGTTTGAAACTCCCAGAGAAAACTGGTCATTATCGGAATGAATGGCCTTTTTGTGGAATTTATCGGGGTATAAACTTGGAAAAGTCGCGGGAATACTGGACGAAGGCCGGAAGGCCTCGTCCAGTATTCCCGCGACTTTTCCAAGTTTATATCCCCGATAAATTCCACAAAAAGGCCATTCATTCCTTATAATTCCAGCATTTGAAATAAATTTATCAAGAAAATGTGTTTATTTTCCGTTTTCTTAAGAATTATTTTAACTGCGCCTCACGGTTACGGAAAGTAGTTCGGCGTAGGAGTTTACTGGGATATAAATTTTGGACAGAGACTTGCTACGAGCCAATCAAATGTTAGGGAATTGTGTAAATATGTTTGTGCTGGAATTATTGCTACCTAACTGTGAGAACTAAAGATAATAGCTGCTGTATTCATACGCACGAAATGTCTTGATTCGTGTGTTCCATAATTTAACTGATAAACTGAGCCTACTGTACTATTGCGCATGCACACCGTCAATGCATGTCCTCGTGACCCGGGGCGT
The DNA here is from genome assembly GCA_029237695.1 of Conchocele bisecta. Lineage (NCBI taxonomy): Eukaryota > Metazoa > Mollusca > Bivalvia > Lucinida > Thyasiridae > Conchocele > Conchocele bisecta. The sequence goes on along the minus strand of CM055265.1, from coordinate 37,371,972 downwards.
CTGTCATATGGACCTCCTTATCGCAGACCGGATATGCATGCCATATGCATACATGGGACGCCATGTGATTTTGTATCTGGAAACATGTGCGATTTTTCATTAAAGAATTTACAGAAACTGAGTTATTTTCTGGGAATGACGTAGAATTCAGCATTTGCTATGATTATTCGTTAGCTTTCGACGTCATGTACGGAAAATATCGTGAAAGTGGGCAAATATGAGATGAGATATCGCACATGTTCTTAGGTACAAAATCGCATGGCGTGTCTCATAATTGAGACACGCCATGTGATTTTGTACCTTCGAAAATCTGCGTAATTTCATTACATACGTTTGCAAAATTTACAATATTTTTCATAAATAAAGTCAAACGTTGACAAAATAATCGGAGTACAAGCGTAATTATGGCGGGTCACCTTTTGCATACACGGTGTGTACTTTTTTACATCGAGTTTCGATTAAGGCGGGGCATGTCTGAGACACAAATAAACAAGTGCAACAAATGCACACTTACAACCGATATTTGTTTTATCCCGTCAGCACAGTGCGTATCCTCAATATGACCTAATCACTGCGTATGAATATTTGCTGTTGTCATACTAGTCGATTCTCTGATTTTGAGGATGCGGCTGGGGTTGTTGTTTGAATTTTAAAGCTATTTGTAGGTGTTGACGGGATAAATAGAATAGTAGGTTAGTGCCGTGAATGGAAACAAATATCTGGCACCGCAGAGCCTCGCCCATCCCGTTTCCTAAGCCTTACCAGATATTTTCCCATTCACGGCACTAACCTACTATTCTCTATATTTCTGTCTGGTGATTGTGTACGACGATCATCATAGCTCACAATGAAAATCACCTTCCTCACAGACACGGAAAGGAACAGTCAGACAATGGTCACTACATGCATTAGTACCACAGGCGACTGAAAAAAGCTCGCATACCAGGGGGCCGTCTCACTAAATTTAGTACGACTAAAATGTTCGTAAGCGCAAATTTAGGATCGTCTGGAAATTTTAATTTGATGAATTTACATTTGCAGCCTATGCTCAATAAATATAAATCCAATAAGTGTTTACAAGAAAACATGGTTAATGTGAAATTTACAGACAATAATAATTTTGCACTTACGAACATTTTAGTCGTACGAAGTTTAGTGAAACGGCCCCCAGTATCGTCGGGATAGTATAAATGTATATTAGAAAGCGTACGTTAGATACACTGTCCGTAATTTTTCACCTACTGTCTGTTCCATGTTTTGCTGCCGACGAACATTTGGCCATGAAACACATTAAATCTAAAAAATATTTAAATGTCACCCTCCCCAAAAAAGATTATTTGAGGAAATTCAATCAAATATTGATTTTATTGCGAAAAAACGATTTTCCTAAGGGATATTTATCATGGGGAGTCAATTTCCAAAACTTTTCGTTTTTTGATCCTGAAGGAAAATTTTTGGAAATTGACTCCGAAACCTGGCGAGATAGCTTGAAAATGATGTAACTAAGAAAACAAAAGTCAGATTTTGACAATCGGTCCATAAATAAGAAAAATATTTCAAAAAAATCGATTTTTAGCCCACATGTTAAATTCCCATTGGAAAATCGTTTTTTCGCAATAAAATCAATAAAATTGTTTTGGGGAGGGTGACGTTTTTGTTATTGATACAAAAAGTACTTACTTTTAAATATTTTTTAGATTTAATGTGCCTAGTAGCCAAAAGTTCGTCGGCAGCAAGACGTGGAACAGACAGTAGCTTATGCAAAACCTGTGAATTCCATATTTATCTCAAGGCTCCATCTCCCTCTTTGATTGCATCGATCAGCAGACATGGAGTATTCCATATAACACTAGTAAAATAAGATGACGAGGATTTATTCGATATTGCTGTCATCATGAAACAAACTTAATACGTGACTTTAATTGGTCGAAATCCGTTGTTCATTGCTATAAAAATAGAACTTCTCTCTGCTGTCCAATTTACCCAGTGTTCCACGGCTATCCACTTTATCATACGGTAATTTCACCTTCCTCGCTATTGTACTTTTACTATACTATTACTGTGGTTATGCATTTCTATTGCGTACACACCTAATATGTGCGTCTACAAATAATTAACAAGCCAAAATCCGTTGCATTAGTACGATTTGTGTGAGTGCTGTCCACTGTACCATGCCAATTACTGACTTTTTCGATGTGTTTTGGAAAACCGGCTGGAAAGAACATGAAACTGCCAGAAGTCGACGATACTACACAACTTTGCGCATTCCTTGCGCTTTAGTTATAATGAATACAATACAATACCAGAGTCGGGACGAAAACACACGATTGTGTTGTCCACATACCCGAAACGCGCACCTGCACACATCTTGATCCCCCTCTGTGCTGTTATGCTGTCAAAATACCCACGTTTCGTAAATTACCTTACTTATACGGTAGGTCAAGTAAATTGCATGTCGGTAACAATGTACCCAAACCGCCAGAGATACCGAAATACATGTAACCCATAACACACCGAAATATGAACCGTTCTTCAAGAACGTGTGGAGAAACTTATTCTTTGGAGTGCCCGTGATCGGTCAAAATGTGTCCGTCCTACTCGAAACGAGTCCTCGCTGACTCTTATCGACAGGGACCTCAAAGGTGAGTTATATGTTCAAATAATTCCAGAACAAAAATATTTACACAATTCCCTAACATTTGCTTGGCCCGTAGCAAGTCTCTGTCCAAAATTTATATCCCAGTAAACTCCAACGCCGAACTACTATCTACAGGTGCGCTGTCAGTGTCGTCAATGTACATGTAAGCAAATGGCTGCCGTATGTCAAAATAAACACATTTTCTTGATGCATTTATTTCAAATGCTGGAATTATAAGGAATGAATGGCCTTTTTTGTGGAATTTATCGGGGATATAATCTTGGAAAAGTCGCGGGAATACTGGACGAAGGCTTCGTCCAGTATTCCCGCGACGTTTGCAAGTTTATACCCCGATAAATTCCACCACAAAAAGGCCATTCATTCCTATAGTATTAGTTTAGACTTCTCTTCAACTGAAAAAGTATCAATGGTGAGCAAAGTCTCCGCCGCTGTGTGATATTGCCATTTTTATTCGAGCGCTAGCGAAGAATTTTACAACTAACATCCAAATTTGAGGTTTCATTGATTTTATGCAATTGAGCATAATTATGTCAGTCGCAGCACATATTTCGCGGGTTGAACTTTTTTAAAAACACGGGTATTACGCCATAAAATAGTTCCATCAGCTTGATCACCTTTTCAGTGTGATAAATGTTTTGTTTGCTTTTTTTGTGCTAAATGTATGTTATAATATACAAGGCAATCAAAAAAGAACAATATATCATACGATAAAGACAAACTAATCACAACGAAATACACAGTATACGTGAAATGAAAGTTAATATTGTAGATTTGACTATAAGAAAAGAAGAAGATATAATGACACAAAAACTCTAGCCGCAAGGGATGACAGTTACGTTGTTCCGCATTGTCATATAAGTATAGTAATTACTGCACTGCACTCCTTATATCCATTGTATGGTACCTTGAAGGTTGTAATGTTGTATATAGTGTTGTGTATTATGTGTATTGCTGTCTGCAATGACTATAACAGTTATTGTTACCGTAATAGAGTATTTAGTAGTGGCACAACTGGATTGAATGTCATATATATCATTTCCACGTGTATTAGTTGTGTCCACACTATAATATTTAGTCTACATTATATCAGTGTTTTTCTCAGAATTATTGAATTTGTGATTAAATTTACGTACTTATTATTTTAAAATAGCATATGCATGCACTCCATATTGAGTTATATGTAATAAAATCAACTGTACATGCATATCAGACGTTGAATTCCGACTTATCATTGAAAAGAAGAATGTTATAGAAACATTACATTATCTCATCATACACATATATTTTGCTCTACCTAATCAATAACAATTTGAATTTCTATCAATTATTTGCAGTTTACCAAATGATAAGTGACATCAAAAGGTTGTACACCAATCACTATGTACAAACCGTCCTTTTGTGGAAAGTATGTACCTTTCGCAGAAAATAAAACTGATCTCACAATGTAATAATATCAGTGGGAGTCCTTAGTTGCTATGCATGTTAAACTGGTTTAACGCAAGTAATGTTAGCCAGAAACTAGAATAACGCTGGAAATATATAGATGAATCATTTGTACTAGCCAGGTTAGCCATTTCATGTGATTTCACAGTAAACTTGTTGAGCAGTGAAGCTTTTGGAACCAATTGTATGAAAGAAAATCTCTTGTGTTTATTCAAATTGGGAAGTCATTACAGTTTACTGTAAAATTCCACACTACTTCCTGCCAACGCCCCACTATATAAGTTTGATAGCCATCTTGGATTTGGCGTCAGAATATTTTCAGCATGAAGGTTGATGTGGAATGGCAAGACAAGAAGGCTTTCCAAAATAAACTGAATAATCCAACGTATATAACCAAATGTGCAATTTTAAATATTATATCAGTATATGATTTGATTACTAGTAGAATGTACTATATTATTATCCGGCGCCCATTTTGGACTTCTGTTATTGAACGTTGTCTAATGGTGTATATTAACTTAAGAAAAAAAATCATCTTGACTTAATGCTAGTATTTGGTATAATTACATTCTTAGATGATGTGACATCCGAGTGTAATTATATAAGCTATTTGCTACAATAATATCAATATAGTTGGCGGCAATCTTGGACTAATGCTGTTGAAACAAATATCTAATTGCGTACTAAAATCATTGTGTATTTAAATACAATATTCGTATGCTCATTTGCTCTAATATATGGTCTGAGTGCAATTATATATGTTTTCTTCTGTAGAGATACCATTGCACGTATAATGTAATACATTTATACTTGGCGGCCATTTTGGAGTTCTGCTATTTAGACTATTATTCAATTTCATAGCAAAGTTACAAAAACAAACACTCAATGTTTCAGTAAACTCAAGATTATAAAAACCATACTCTTTGGTGTGACGAACTAGTGAAATTACGTCAAATGGTCACATTTGGTGGCCATCTTGGATTTTTCCCATATTTCAGTTAAGGAATTGAATTTTCGCTGCCAATTTTTATCACTATGTCAAATACACCCAGTTTACGCTCTTAAATTGCTTAATTTCTTCATGTTAATGCAACTATATCTACATGTATTTGGCAGCCATCTTGAAGTTGTGCAAATTTCTTAAAATGCTCATGGGTGACAGCTTGTCATCAGTTGGATTTCAAAACTAGAAGGTCTGGACATTCAAAGTCAGTAATAAAAAAAAATGTTATTCAAAACACGGTAAAGCCCCAAATCGGCCTTTGGCTACCGGACTATAATCCACTATGGCTCAAAGAAATATGGCGGTAATTATGCTGCATTTTCAATGGCTACCTATGTGGGAACGAGAAAAATAAAAAAAAATAAAATCAAATCAATAAAGCAGTAATTACTGCTTTATTGATTTGATTTTCTTTTTTTTTTCTTTTTACGTTTATACACCCCTGATGAAGGCCTAACAGCCGAAAGTGCTTGGGATTTCATTTTTTTCCATTGCTAATATATATGTATCCCCTTATTATCAGCTATTGTTGAGTAGACAAATCAGAAAAACAATTCTATTCTATCCCAATGTTTGCAAACTGTGTAAATCCAGACGAGCCGGCTCGAAATGAGCCGGCTCGAAATGAGCCGTCTCGTCAGGATCTGCACTAGTTGTGAATGTCGTCTACGTTTTACGAAATTGACCCTGTTCTCGTTAATGCATTTAATCTGAAAATTGAATTTGAATAGTATACAGTGGAACCTTTCTAAACCGGACACCCTGTGAGGTCCCCAGGGTGTCCGGCTTATAGGAGTTTCACTGTAAATCAGGCATTCGATCATTCTGAACCAAAGTTGTGTGCTAATGTATGCGATCACGAACAGACATTATCACCTAATATTAATGACCGAGAAACGCATAAAAAATAAGACCGCGTGTGTTGTCTTGGTGTTCGGTTTAGAGAGGCTCCACTGTATTCAAATTACACAGGGGTAAAATCGCTGCACAAGTGGCTGCGTTAATCTTGCCCAGATTATTAACGTTTTTGAACATATATTGGCAATGCCAACGCTCAATCAAGCAATTCAATTTTATCCCTTCAACACAGTGCGTATGTGCCGTGAAACACGGTGCCTTGAAACATTTTTGATATTCTGTCAATACGACCTAATCACTGCGTATGAATATGTGCGGTGGCTGGGATTATTTTTTTGCATTTTAAAGCCATTTGTAGGTGTTGACGGGATAAATAGAATAGTAGGTTAGTGCCGTGAATGGGAAAATATCTGGCGCGGCACGGAAACGGGATGTGCTCGGCAGAGCCTCGCCCATCCCGTTTCCTGAGCCTTGTCATAATTATATGTGTTCCCATTCACGGCACTATTACCGAAAAAACAAATATTTTTTTTTTTTCGAAAATTGTAATTTGTTAAGGCCTCGTCCAGTATTCCCGCGACTTTTCCAAGTTATATATCCCCGATAAATTCCACGAAAAAGGCCATTCATTCCTTATAATTCCAGTATTTGAAATAAATTTATCCAGAAAATGTGTTTATTTTCCATTTTCTTAAGAATTATTTTAACTGCGCCTCACGGTTACGGAAAGTAGTTCGCCGTGGGAGTTTACTGGGATATAAATTTTGGACAGAGGCTTGCTACGAGCCAATCAAATGTTAGGGATTTGTGTAAATATTTTTGTGCTGGAATTATGAAATATTGTAAATTTTGTATACGTATTTAACGAAATTACGCGGATTTCCAAAGGTACACAATCACATGGCGTCTCTCAATTATTATGTAAGCAGCCAGTTAAATCCCAACGTGCGATTGCAATGCGGTTCAGTATACGTCAGTAATACAATGTACGTATTATAACATGATATATGTGGGAGAAATAGAGCTTATGGGTTTTGTGACCGGCATATCACCTGATAACGATCTATATTCCATTTTAGAAGCATAACGGGTGTTTCATTGATGGGCTGGTGAACAGTGCAGATCCCGATAAACACTAGGCAGATGCACAGCCTGATCTGGATCTACACTGGTAAAAAAAAACTTAAGCCCGATTTCTCCAGGCACATCCACATAAAGTGACATGTTGGTCCATAGGGCCGGGTGTTTTCGTCAATATTATATTGTACATATTCCCTGTTTCGTTTAACACATGTCACTATAATAAACAAATTACTTACTTACTTATATTATGTACATATGTATACTATTACTAAGGTGATTGAGCCTTACAATCTTCATGAATGAACTGTACCGACACCGACACCGACACCGACATAAGACATTTGACAGTCACGTTGTTGTTGCTGTATATGGAACAATATCATATACGAATTGTGATTGGCTGAGGCCCGGCGACAATACTGAATGAACTTTTAAATGTTAATCACAATGATACGAGACGAGTCGCATGTACCAAATCGTTCTCGGTCAATTCGAATTAGGTGATTGCGTCTTCCTCAAACAAATATGACTACATAGTTGAACTATATGTAGTTGCGGGAAGTTACTCTGCAAATCTCCCGTACCTTCCACGGACGGTAGAGGAGTTGTACAGAGTTACTGCCGCCACTACAGTTGATTCTACCAAAACATGTTCAATTTCAAGTTCAAGTTTGTGTTCAAATTCCCAAGAGCAATGAATCCACAAACCGTGGAACGCATGGGAGATTCTTGTCTAAAGTGGATTCTGCGAAAAACTTGTTCAAATTCATGTTCACCTTTATGTTCAAATTCCCAGGAGCGATGAATCCACAAACCGTGGTACACATGGGAGATACGTATCCAATGACATTTCCGCTATAACGGACAAATCACCAGACTTTCTGAAACAGAATGCTTATCGGTCGTAAATTTGGCACTGAAGAGCCGACTATTGTTCATCGACGACTCTTTTTCACTTGTATGATCAGGATATGGGATCACGTTGTTTATTGTTTGCACTCCAGTAATAGCGGCGCCCATGAGGTCTCGTGTAAATCTTAGTTTTCATCAATAGGCCTGCGGTTTCTTCCTTTTAATGATGACCATGTTCTAACGGTTAACTCTACGAGTCCGCCAATACCAATTTTAGCAGTATTACTTGTGTCGTTAGTCTGAACATTCTGCAGAGAAATTTGAATAGGACGGAATCGAACGTTGGTTAAACTTGATCCGATTCACATTTATCTGCAGCTAAATTTGATATTGGCGCACTTGTAGTGTTCACCGCTGGAATACATGGTCATCATTAAAAGGAAGAAACCGCAGTCATATTGATAAAAAATAAGATTTACCCGAGTCCTCGTGGGAGCCGCCATTACTGCAGTGTAAACAATAAGCTGCGTGTACCATGTGATTAAGCATGGCACAATAACTATTTCAGTGTGGGTCGCTAAACAACTTCGGACATTCTGTAGAAGTTTCGCCATTGATTTAACGACTGCACTGGCTCGATGACCTTGTCACGAAGTTGTCTTGCCAATGACACGCCGAGGTCGAGGTGGGAATCGAACTCCCGATCCTCAGTCCGACTATCTGCCTACTGAGCTAACCTTCCACTTCATCGTTCTATCGACGTCGACTATCGTTCACGTGTATGATTAAACCGGGCAACCCGGCGTATTCATACAGTCATGTGAACGATAGTAGTAGCTGAACAATAGTCGGCTCAACAGGGCATACTGTACCTCATGGGCAGACGTTTTCAGCGTACAATGTTCCAGATACGCATTGTTTAACAAAATATGTATAAGACAATCGAACTGTGTTATGCTATTTGGCGGTATATACGTATGTGTCACGGTTAGTATGTAACTTACTACGGGGAGGAAATGTGTATGTCTGCACGGTTAGCTCATTCCCTAGAGTGATGGTACGATAAATCAGTAGCCGATTTCATCAAAATTGCAAAGTATACTTATCTAGCAAAGTATACTTTGAGGAAGTAATCATATATTTTTCCCGAAATGCATTATTTCATATAGAACTAACGACTGCATATATTTGATGATTAAAAGTATTCAGAATTATTATACTGAATGTATTACATTATCACAGCCAAAATGGCTGTGATAATGTAATAAATTCAGTATAATAAAAATTAATAAATTTATCTTTAAATTGAAAATTTCTCCCTCAAAGTATACTTTGCTAGATAAGTATACTTTGCAATGTTGGTTAAATAGGCTACAGAGGTTCTGAGTTAGTGGGCCAGGTCTGGGAGCCCATTAGGGCCACATTTGATTTTGTTTTAATTCTATTTATGTCGTATTCAAGTTAATCATGATAATAAGTGAAACCTTTCTAAACCGGACACCCTGGGAGGTCCCCAGGATGTCCGGGTTAGAGAGGTGTCACTGTAAATCATGTATTCGATCATTCTGAGCTATTGTTGTGTGCTATGCGATCATGAATGACCAAGAAACGCATCAAGATCACAGATGAATTTTTGTGGTCGGTATAGAGAGGTACCACTGTATCATGAATTTTCAATATATTTTCTCGAATTGTCAACATATTTTTCTTGAAATGTCATCATTATATCTTTTCCTGAATAATTTGGTAATGCATTCCTGCATTATTCTTTAACATGGAGTACAATTTGGGGCGCATGAGGCTTCTAGTTGTGACACGATAATACTACACCTCATACATGTATGTATTATAAATATTTCCCTTCGAACTGATTGTTTATACGACCGTTTAAAAAAAACCGGTACGTATTATGTTTGTACCGCCATCGGTCGACGGGCTGGCGGCAGACAGAATTACTGCATAGTTTGTGTACACAACTCCTCTGAAACCATTCAGTCAATCGATGTGAAACTATACACACGTCTTCTACACATATTGAAGATGTGCACCTTAGTGTTTTTATGCCGAACAAATATTCTTGAACAAAAAATATCACCTTTTTAACTTAGCAATTTGTTCTACATTTGTGTATTCAAATCTATATAGGGTACAGAGTTTGTGTACACAACTCCTCTGAAACCGTTCAGTCAATCGATCTCAAATTATACACACGTCTTCTACACATATTGAAGATGTGCACCTTCGTGTTTTTACGCCGAATTTTTTTTTTTTAACAAAAATATCACCTTTTTATCTTAGCCATTTTGTATCCAATTCTATATACTTTTTACTTTACACATTTCTACCTAAATTAGTATACCTGTTTATCACAACAAGAGGAAGAATTAATGCTATACATTTTCAAATTATCTTTAATGTTTCTTCTCTTGGTGACAGCTGCACAATTCTGCAACTTCGCTGTCTGGCCCTTCTTCGACGGACGTATTTTGTGACTTATGGCACTCTTGTTTTTCATTAGCTACAATAATTCGCCTCCAATATGTTATCTACTGCTACAATTTGACCCATTCAAAAAATGTGAGCAACCGAAGTGCATACCCAAACCTGTTGCATGTAGGTCAAAATTCATAACTGTATATGTCTTACCTTTAAACAAATAATCCTTGATGTAGAACTAGTAAATTGCCAATAATGTGACAGGGACAGGGAAATCATTTTCCCATGGAAGCCATCTTTTCTCTTGTTGTTAAACATTCAACATAACGAAATGAAGCTTTCAAATTTACAAGATATATGTAAATGTCAGATAAACACATTGACGCGGTAAAATAACCAATGTCTGCAATGATGTGTATGTTCTTTATTAATAATTTATCGATACGACTTTGACAGTTTTAAATCGCTAAAATATTAAACACGCCGGGTGACCGGTTGCAAAAATCACTCTTCCGTGTGTTACAATAAATTGCTACCCTCGCCAGAGGTATGGAGCCGGGTAGCAATTGTGTTTCTAGTTGTTCATGTGATACATACATGTAGATACAATTTGGTTCAGAAATACGATAACGTAGAATGTTATCGTATTTCTGAACCAAATTGCTACAATTACATTATGCATTTCTATAATACATTTCATCAGTGTCTGTGCATATCTGAGACCCAATACAGGGACATATTAGGATTTTTTGAAAGCATACCATAAAAAATAAAAACGTGGTTGCATTGATTATATATGACGATACTAGGACCGCTTGGTTGTTTCAATTTTCACCGATATCGGTACATTCGTATCGGATTTGAAATCCGATACGAATGTACCGATATCGGTGAAAATTGAAACAACCCGAGGCCCGTTTCATTAAACTTCGTACGACTAAAATGTTCATAAGTGCAAACTTAGGATCGTCTAGAAATTTCAATTGATGGATGTACATGTATTGAGCATATGCATATGCAGCCTATGCTCAATAAATGTAAGTCCAATAATTGTGCACAATAAAACATTGTTAATGCGAGATCATAATTTTGCACTTACGAACATTTTAGTCGTACGAAGTTTAGTGAAACGGCCCCAGCGGTCCTAGTATCGTCAGATATAATAACAGGGCTTTACACAATATTGTTGTTTTTTACCGCTGCGTTATAAAATATCCCCTGATTATCTGGTTCACTCATGCAGCCTGCACGAAACAGAGCAGTAAAAATGTCATATGACGTAGCATGGATATGTTTCTCACTGACGAATAGTGTAGGTCCTGTTTAGACTGCACGAATGCGCAGACTGATCAGGAGCTACACTGGTCGCCAAGTCAATAATTCCCTTTTGTCACGTCACACCATTGACAGCGGATATATACTTCACCCATGTATACCGTGGCCGAGCGGTAACACCGTCGGACTGCCACGCTGGCGACCCGGGCTCCAGGTCGTCAGTACTGCTGAGATAGTTTGTATTTCCTGCTCCACTAGTCCTTTCGGATGCGGACTTTAAAAGGTGGTCCGGTGTATCAGGTTTGAAGGAGAGTCTGGGCACCAGAGGGGACTATTCTAATAAGAGCTCCTGGGCCGGTTTCCTCTGTATCCACCTCCTTCCTTTCTCCCATTCTTGGGAGACGACATGCAAGGTCATCGAGCCAATGACGTCGTTAAATCCAAGCATTTACGTTTACCAATAGCCATCGGGTACATGTAGCTAGTATATGAGCTTGAGAGGTGTTGGGATAAATTACACACCGCAGTGACTACAAATTGCCCATATCCGCAAAACATTTGCCATTAAAGTGACAAAATGGCAAATTATTATTTATTATATTATCTTTAGATTTTAAGAGAAAAATCATTTATCGTCTCCCGATCGCCTAAGGCGCTCACCTCACCGCTATTGACATAATGATTGCTATTGACATAATGATTGCTATTGACTTATTCCCGTTGTTTCAGTTGCGCAATGATGACCACATCGCCTCATACGAAAACGGGTCATCTTTTGTAAAAAGGCGCCTTAGTACGCACAACCAGCGTACGCACATACCAGACGGCGGGGATTGTCTGATCTGTTTTACAGTGGGGTCAGCGTGTAAGTGCACACACGAACGAACACGACAGGTTGGAACCAACCTGTCGTGTTCGTTCGTGTGTGCACTTACACGCTGACGGACCCTACTGTACTTATGAATTAGCTTTGACGGAATGGAATCTGGTTTTTTTTATAAGTGACACGTTTAAAGGGGCATATCCGGATTTTTTACTAAAATACTATACAAAATAGAAACGTGTTTTCATCATGGCCCTGTGTAAAGTGTTTTAATTGAAGATATATGACGATACTAGGATCGCTGATTTTTCATTTATTTTTGAAGGTTTTTTGGAAAAAAATAATACATGTAAAGAAAATAAAAATGTGTTTTCATCATGATGGCCCTGTGTAAAGTGGTGTAATTGAAGATATATGATGATACTAGGACTGCTGGGTTATTTAAATTTTCACCGATATCGGTACATAAGTATCAGATGTTCTATCTTGTTTAACGCAACAAGATAGGAAATCCGATATGTATGTACCTACATGTATATGGGTTAAAATAGAAACAACCCAGCGGTCTTAGTATCGTCATATATCTTAATTAAACCACTTTTCACAGGGCCATGATGAAAAGACGTTTTTTATTTTGTTTAATATTTTTTCCAAAATAAATCCTGATATGCCCCTTTAATAGCAAGTATTTATTATCTCTGTATTATGACGGTACATATAACTATCTAATTAATGCAGTAGCAATGTTTTAAGCATGCATTTCTATACAAAAATCAGAGATTTGTAAGCAAAATCGCTCAGTCAGAGGCATAATATTAAGATACGTATATATAGCACAAAGAGACTGAAACAGTCGGCAAAACCAACTGCTAACATGCACATTGTAATACGAAAGACGCCATGCGATTTTGTACCTAAGAATATGTGCGATATCTCATAAAAATTATTTACACAATTTACGATTTTTTCCTTAAGTAATTTACGAAAGTTAACGAAATTTTCATAGCAAATGCGGAATCCTATTCCGAATTTGCTATGAAACATTCGTCATCTTTTGACGTCATTTACAGAAAATGTAACAGTGACTGTAGATATATTTCATGAAAAATTGCACATTTTCTTTAGGTACAAAATCACACGGGGTGTCTCATACAGGTAAAAGTATTATAGGGAACTACGGTACATGGACAGCATTGGTTGCAGAGTCTAAATCTAAATGCTTTCATTTAACGACGGCACTGGCTCGATGACCATGCATGTCGGGACCTACTATTTAAGTAGGCTAACACGAAGTTGTCTTGCCCAAGGACACGCCGTATTCAGAGTCTTCAACGTGGCTCAAAATAATAAACCATATTCTATTGACGGAATAGCGACCAGCAAAGACCCTGATCAGACTGCGCGGATGCGCAGGCTGATCAGGGGCTATGCTGGTTGCATACGTCGCAATGTCCTTTTATCTCCATATGTATAACCTATATCCTTCTTTGGCTAATCTGATTTTCCGTCTGCAAATATTGCAGTAAAAGTGACAGATCCATCCGTCCATCTGTCCAGTGGGAAGATATAAAACAAATAAACAAATAAACCACGGGGTCGAAATTGTCCCCTCCGGTCAAAGTGACCACATGTTGGTTATCTCCATATCTCGGATATAAATCAGCTCTGTCGTTGGTTAACTGACCATTCGGGTGCACACGTAAAATGCTTGGAAAGTGTTGAACAACATTTATTGAGGTCATTTGATGTTACTAAAAGACAGTGAATGTGTTGCAGTGTTAGTTGTGACGATATTACGGAGTTTTAAATTCTTGAGGATTCATTTTCTCTGTTTATTCTTTATGATACATTTATAAACGTTAAAGTGTGCGTTAGACAAAAGGATACGTGTGTGTACATACTTTGTAGTTTGTATTCTGTATGGACAAGCGTTTTACTGTGGTTTTTTAACGTTTTTGTCGTTGCTTTACCATAAGGGTACGTATTGCCTCTCAGTGATCACTTGGATCAGTTACGTTCGGCGGCGGTGTTCTTGGATTTATATCTGTTAGCCAGGATCACTGTTTTAGCAAACTGTGGACGTGGGTTTTATCAGACACGTTCTTGTTAAAGAAGAGCTACACCGTTTTGTTGATCCACGAACTATGTCCTCCGACTCGCTAGTGCACCTGTTGGAGGCGGAGAAGTGTTTCCGGCGAGCGTGCGACCAGATCATCCGCTAAACCACGTGTTGATGGAGCTGCAGCGGCGGTACAATGACGCTTCGAAACACCATCTCCGGTCCTTCCGTTACTCGATACGACTCCGAATGGCCGTTATGGAGGGGGTACGAAACATGTATTACGAATACGCGTCACTGAAGGCGGACTTGATTACGGAATTGCGGGTACAGCTGCGGCTTGAGGACGAAATGGCAGAAGCCGAAGTGTATACGGACTGTGACAGTGATTATGTTACCGACGATGAAGACACCGATGAGTACCGGCTAGACACGGAGAGTGACGAAAGTGTGACAGAGTATACTGAGCGGACTATCACGAGCTTACCAAATATTGCCGAATTTAAGGGCATGGATGAGTCGATGGACCACGACGAAGATCAGACATGCTGAGGCGGTCAGTGTGTTTAATATACGGAAGTGTGCTTCCATTACGGTATTTGATGATATTCAATTCTACAAATCTGGCTGTGACTGGAGAATTCGGGCTGATGGTTGTCGCCTTTCAATCAGTATGGAACGCCAAATCTACATAACTCAAATCATTAATGCTAGCTCTAAATAATTAGAACTAGCATTAAATATTTACAGCTAGTTCCAAATCATTTGAAGAGCTCTCTAAATCATTTGTAGCTAGCTCTAAATATTTAATGTTAGCTATAATTAGAGCTATCACTAATTATTTGAGTTTATATAGATTCGGCGTTCCATGAGGAACGCCAAATCTACATAAACTCAAATAATTAATGCTAGCTCTAAATATTTAATGCTAGCTCTAAATATTTAATGTTATCTCTAATTATTTAGAGATAGCATTAATTATTTGAGTGTATGTAGATTTGGCGTTCCATAAATCAGTGCATCACTAGTCATGATTCTAACCAGCAATATAGAGCGCTACCATGTCACAAGAGTGTGCTATTTGATCAGGAGATACACTAGTCACAAATCCCATATTCCCCGTTTCTTCAGTCACAGCCACACATGAAATACGACATTATCTTGAATTCCGCAGGTGTTTCGAAATATGTTTACAACAATTAATCAAGTATGTGGCCGTGACTGGAGAAATGGGGCTTATCGGATATGTGACCAGTGTAGCTATAGAACATATAGCTCACTCATGGAACCAGGAGACGATCTACAATGATAGATAGAAGCGTACACATATATGTTCCATTGATGGTATTGCTAACGGTGTACATCCTGATCAGACTGTGCGGATGCACAGACTGATTTGGATCTACACCGATCGCAAAACCCATAAGCCCAATTTCTTCAATCACATCCACAAAATACGAAAATATGGCTGATTTTCGAAATTAATATCGGCGAACACCGGATGGATAAGGGACGGAATTCCAGAACCATTCATGATGCAGGCGACTCTGCTTGCCCAATTATTCAAATGGAGTAATGGTGTCGCTACCGCCTGCGCCAACATTGCCAACCAATACTTGAATATTGTGCTTGAAATCAAGCAGCTTGATTGGCTGCAGCTCAGGCTCAGACAATCAAAGTGCTTGCTCGTGAGTTGGCATTGGCAACCTTAGTTACTCTACCGCCGGCGCTAATCTTTCCAATATGTGTCAATTACTTTATTTCAAAAATACTTGAATAACGCGCTTCAAAGCAAGCAACTTAGTTGGCTGAGCCTGAGCTGTGCTACAGCTCTGGCTCAGACAATTAAATTGCTTGATCGTTAGTTGGCATTGCCCATTAATGTCCAGAAACGTTGATGAACTGTAGCAGATTTCATCAAAATTGCAAAGTATACTTATTTAGCAAAGTATACTTTGAGGGAGAAATCATTTATTTTTCCCTAAATGCATTATTTCATATACAACTAACGCCTGCATATATTTGATGATTAAAAGTATGCAGAATTATTATACTGAATTTATTACATTATCACAGCCCAAATGGCTGTGATAATGTAATAAATTCAGTATAATAAAACTAAATAAATGTATGCTTTTGAAAATTTCTCCCTCAAAGTATATACTTTGCTAGATAAGTATACTTTGCAATATTGGTGAAATCTCAGGCAGTTGTGAAGTACAGTAGCGCTTTTCTGCAGGTCAACTATACGTACTATACCAATACGATATGTTTTCTATACGATATGCATATAGTTTAAACGTACGGTATGTTTGTACCGTACATACCAACCAATATCTTATAGATATACCATTCAAATCGTACGTTTATACGATTTGTATACAGGTGTATAATTCTGGTACGTTTGTATCGTACAAACATACCAGATTATGGTATATTCATACCATATCCGTATGGATATATCGTATATACGAACGGATATCGTATGTTTGTATAATATTCGCATAGTACGTTTGTACTATACGATGATACGGTACAAACATACCAATATTATATGATCATACGATATGCTCATTAAATATACCAATACTATACGATTACGATATGTATACGATATTAGTATATACAAATAGGTAAGGAACAGAACAGCGCTACTGTAGCTATTTCTCACACAAGCATAATTTCCAATGAATTGGATCAACTGTTTTGAAGACATTCTTAAACATTTTCCATCAAAACTGACGCCAAGAGGTGGATTTTAGTAGAAATTGAATATGTCCTAATATAACTATTTTTTAAACAACTTATGTTTTTATGTAAGGCCATTATAAATAAATGCTAGATTCTCATCCATTTTTTTTTTTTCAAAATGGGGGCGGGGATGAAATTTTATATTTTATTTTATATTTTCAGGATATCGACCATCGACCATCATATTTGTTAACTCTTTGCATGCTGGGAATGAAAATATGTAATTACCCATCGCATGCTCCCACTCAACCACAACGTATTGACAAAGATTTTTTATTCATTTTTTTTAATGCCAATAAAACAAATCGGGGCGGGCCTTAATTCTCGGGGCGGGCGGGGATGAGAATCTAACTTTTATTTTATAATTGCCTTAGCTCGAATTATTTCACACTGTAACATTGAATGTTGTTAACTAAATAGACATAATGCTTATTTGATCGGACATGCACATCACAAGTTGTTAATCATATCCTAACGGCAATAGCCTTTATGCATGTACCATGATCATGCAATACAAATGTCATGTACGTATTATGTCTTTATTGTACATGTATTAGTTAAATGTCATTTGATTTTATTAAAATAAACTACATGTAGCATGCAACATTTCGTTCCGTCCTTCCATTATCCATTTTAAACGCCCCAACGTTTGCAAACAGTGTAGATCCAGATGAGCCGGCTCGTAACGAGCCGGCTCATCCGGATCTGCACTGTTTGTGGATATGGCCACTGTCCGGTATATAGAATAGTCCGAAAATTACCATGGAAGAGTACATTACTGTGACTGGAGGGTGAAAGGAACAATTACATGTATTGATATTGTAGGAAATCTACAGTTGTGACAAACATTGCTAAATTGTTTTTAAATGCAAACTGGAGAAATTGGGTTTATGGTAATTATGGTCCGTCTGGCTGTTCTATTCTACGGTATCCTTTCAGCCTGTTAAAGAACTATATTTACATGTATGCATTTTACTGTGTCTTAAAGGTACATGTATTGTGTCTCAGATGAGGTTGGAAAGGGGGGTATTGAGTTAGGACAAAAACCATTTAGCTGAAGATTTGTATTGGTTTCCTGAATATATTTGCCCCTGTGAGGGACCTGAGAAAGTGAAAAAATAAGAAAAAACTAAATGTTAATACCAACACTATAACTAACGTTAGTAACGCTAGTTTCGTAAGTATATAATTCCTATTTCCCACTGATGTGCTCACACTTGGCTTTGACTCGACACTATCAAGGTGTTTGATCACGTAGTACTAACAACAACAACAAGTACCGATTGAAAGTACGTATTATTTTATAGTGTCCTTATTACGTAACGGATTTTGATGAAATATGGCGCATCAAACGCGTCTTGTTAAGCTACATCTTGTGGTCTCTGTATTTTTGCCCAAACCTATGTCGTTTTTGCGAAGAATCGATTTCCGTGTCTCCGCAAAAACTCCATAGACCACCATATGCAGCTCATGAAAACACGTTTGCTGAGCCATATTTCATCAAAATCCGTTGCATATTAAGGAGAATATCAAATAATACTTGCTCTGTGTAGGCGAAATTGTTGTTGTTGTAACCACGTGATCATGCACACTTAGCTTTGACTCGATACTGTGTCACCAACTACGTCACCGATAACAATCGGTTCTCGCATTTTTAAATTCGGTTATGTTTTATGACCATGCGCGTATATCGTGTGTTAAGGTTTTACAGTGTAGACTCAATACCCCATTTTCCAACCTCGTCTGAGACACAGTACCTTTAATAACACAGTTTAATGTTAATTGAGTTTATCATTATAAGTGTTAGTGTTTTTATGATTATCGATACTCACGATAAGATCAGTATCCGGGTTTGGATCGATAGATTGGACGACACCGGATACAGGCACAACAGTTCACACTAGATAACGAAACATGCAAGTACCAATTAAGATCATGTGGCTGTCACTGGATAAATGGGGCTTATGGGATGTGTGACAAGTGTAGCTCCTGGTCAAATAGCACACGCCTGTAGCATAATAACGATATATATTGCTTGACAATGTTAGAGAATGACGGGCGTTTCATTGCTGGAATGACGGACAGTGCATATCCTGGATCGGTGCACGACAACGCATGCGCAGTCTCCAAGGCATGGTCAAATTATATACGTCTATACATAAGGTTACGACCATGTACGACCTGATACTGGAAACACGAATCTTATTATTTCTAGTATCAGGCTGCTTTGGATTATAAATATTATTGTCGTTACCACAAATTGTTCAATCAAACTATAGTGGAACCGCTCTAAACCAGACACCAAGAAAACACATGTGCTCTTATTTTTGAGGAGTTTATTGGTCATTTATATCAGGTGATAATGTATGTTCGTGATCGCATAGCATACAACTACATGTATGACCCAGAATGATAAAATGCCTGATTTACAGTGAAACCTCTCTAAGCGGGATACCCTGGGGACCTCCCATGGTGTCCGATTTACAGAGGTTTCACAGTATTTAAATGTACCAATTAACCATAATTATGTAACGCAGTATTCGAGTTTCTAGTATCCGGTTGCATAGAGCCGGTCCCAAGATGATTATACCCCCGTTTTAATATCATACATCATGTACATTGTTCAGTGAAACCTCTCTAAACCGGACACCCTGGGGACCTCCCAGGGTGTCCGGTTTATAGAGGTTTCACTGTCAATCAGGCATTTGATCACTCGGAGCCATATTTGTGAGCTATGCGATCGTGAACAGACATTATAACCTCAGATAAATTACCAAAACACTCATCAAAACAACATATGTTTTCTTGGTGTCCGGTTTACAGAGGGTCCACTGTATATGCATTATTGGGACCCAGCATATAGTAGACCTGGATAGCGATAGTCTTAGCTGCGAAATATTGTTTTAACCACAGCATTAAAGTGTCCCAGTCAACCTTATGCAACCCAATATAGAAAACTCGAATATTCATGTTTCTGCTAGCAGAATCCATAGCGTAAACCACGACTAAGTTTGACGTTGCCACAGACTGTTTAATCACAATAGTAAATGATACGAGTTAGCCCAATGGAACCCGATACACGAAACACGAAT
This sequence comes from Conchocele bisecta, assembly GCA_029237695.1. NCBI lineage: Eukaryota > Metazoa > Mollusca > Bivalvia > Lucinida > Thyasiridae > Conchocele > Conchocele bisecta. Next base: position 37,351,638 of record CM055265.1, on the reverse strand, counting down.
AGTCGTGTTTCTAGTGTCACTTTGCACACGGTACTCCGGGATAGCGGTTACCGTTAACACATATTAATTGAACCAGAATATCTACAGTGGAACCTCTCTAAACTGGTCACCCTGGGAGGTCCCCAGGGTGTCCGGTTTAGAGATATTCCGCTGTAAATCAGACACATGACCACTATGTCAGTATGTGGCTGGGCTTTGCGAACTTCAACAGGCAATAATATCATAAATATACACCAATGAAACCCATACAATTAAGGATACACAAATTGCCTGTGTGTCCGGTATGGAAGGTCAAATCCGCCATAATTATATTTGGCTTGATGCTTGCTGGCTGATGCCATTTTAAGTTATATCCGTCTTATTACAATTATATATGGCTTGATGCTTGCTGGCTGATGACATTCTAAGTTATGTCCGTCTTATTACATTTATATGTATGTGGAGTGATGCTTTATTCATTCGTACTGTTTCAATGCGTTGTGTGTTGATTACATTCTAAGTAGCTTGATGCTTCACTGGTAGTGACATCCCGAGTTCCATTATTGATTATTGCATCGCTGTTTTGCTATGCTCGCTAAGCCACGCCCCTTGACAACAACAATTGCAACAGTAATTTGGGAACAACCATTTATGATGCCAGGTGCGCTGCTAAAACTTAAAATAGTTCTCCCTAAAAGTATTTAATATGCTGGTACCTGTTCTACAATGCGCTGCTCTCTAAATTGGTTCCATGTCCCTAATGGTGTTGATGTAGATTGATGCCGCCTTTTCTGTTGCGCCATGTTTAGGTTAAAAGACACCAAATAGTTTTACTGTATAATTTAACCGAATACCAACCAGTCTTTCCTACTTTCATTATTCGTATGGATGTTGTGGGATCAACCTCGTCATGTCAGGCGCGGATCCAGGATTTCGGGTTGGGGGGGAGGGGCGTAACTATTTGGCAATACTTGACTATATTATCGAACGAGCGTAGGATTGTAGTTCAGGTTGTTGTTGTTGTGGATGCTGTCATATGCTGCTTCTGCTGCTGCTGCCCTGCTGCTTTGCTGCCCCGCGTTATTTTTTGGGCTGCACCCCCCCCACCCCCCCCCAATAAACAATACATTCACAAAGCGAACATGCCTTGTAACTTGTAAAACATGTTTACTCGGCGAATTTAGGGGAGGGGGGGGGGGGGGGTCGCGCGCCGGGTCCGCCCCCCCCCCCGCTGAATCCGCCCATGCATGTCCTCCAATATTGTTTACATTATTTGGCCACGGAAACTCTGTTCACATCTCGTGACTAACAGGCTCAGTGTTTTCTTTTAAATGCTTCAAATAAGCTGAAACTGGTGTCAATTTCTCTAACCTTAAACCTAGAGTGCTACATGCCATGTTATAATATAGGGAGACATGCTTTTCTTTCTTCTTTCCATCTGACATTTTTCTGGCAAAATCAACATTGATTTACCATTACCAGACGTACTAATTGACATTATTATACTTTTTATATGAAACGCGAAATGCCAGTTTGATATCAGGGGCGATAACCGGTTTCCTTAAAATGATAACGGAAGCAACTATTTATTCCATTTATTCATTTTTTGATGTGCAATATCATACTTTATGATATGTCGATAAAAATATTTATTCAGCATTTAGTTGATATAAATAATTTAAAAATACTGCATCATTTGCATATGGAACTAGCTTGATACCACCGCGAGTCTATATGAGTACATTAAAGATTGCTAAATAATTATATCTGTGCAGCTGGGGGTCGTTTCACTAAACTTCGTACGACTAAAATGTTCGTAAGTGCAAACTTATGATAGTCTGTAAATTTCACATTAACAATGTTTTCTTGAAAATAATGAATGGATTTACATGTATTGAGCATAGGCTGCATATGCAGCCTATGCTCAATAAATGTAAATCCATCAATTGAAATTTACAGACGATCTTAAATTTGCACTTACGAACATTTTAGTCGTAAGAAGTTTAGTGAAACGGGCCCCTGGCACTCGTAATTTTTAAAAGTGGTGGACTACATGTATTTGCAATTATACACTTATTTAATTTGCATAAGTAAAAATGTGTACCTACTAGATGGGACCTCAGCTTCAACAATAATTAAATCTATATTTTAATTAGTCAAGATCCAGAGCAGAATAAGTGCAGGTTATTGGAAAATAGGTCCCACAACATCCATAATAAAAATGAAAGAAGCAGAGAATAGCAAAATGTGTGATAACGGGTTAGTGTTTTAGAGAAAATCAATGGTGGTGTGCCACCTTAGTCTGATCCTTGACGGTTATTGATTTGCATCGGTAACGGGCCAGTTTGACAGTCAACCTGTGTGAGTTACCATATGTGTAACTTACTATAAAAATGTGATTGTTTTCAATTACGGACATCTATAATTTAATTATGAGGATACGTGTATGCATAAAACACATTATTAAGTCAAACACCATACATACGTATACAATTTAGTTAATATAGATTAGAGAATAATAGATGGTGCGAAATCGTCATGGGGGTAATAGTAGTCCAATATGAACAAATGCGTGCGGGAGGTTTGAGGTCACTGACACAGTTTGCTTGCAAATCTTGATCCATTACTATTCAGTTTCACTTGAGGTACATGTGGGGGTGTTGGTCATGTGATGTAAACAGACTTTCCGTGGCCAATAACAAATGTAAACAATATTGGAGGACATGACGAGGTTGGATTTTTCTTTCTTAGGAATAAGTGAGCATATTATTTAATTCATGCAGAACCAGTACAGACCGGCTGCAGGTCATGTACAAGTAAGTCCCACAACATCCATACGAATAGTGAAAGTAGGAGAGACTGGCCTTATTTAATGGGATTCGGTTAAAGTATATACTAAAACTATTTGGTGTCTTCTAACCTATGCTGTGATAATTTGTGGGTGAAATCTTACATCAACACCGGCATTAGAGGTGTGACTTGAACAGCCAATCAGATGTCGGACTATAATTTATTAGAGGGAGACTTACTTGAGCGGACAGCAGTGCCATCTGACGTCATAATGACGCACTACTAACCCATATATTGCTTGCATCATTCTGCTTGTAGCTTGATGTTTTCTGCTTGCGCCTTCCGCTTTCGGACTGTAGCTTGATGCTAACTTCCTGTAGCTTTGTCCTTACTGCTTTCGGCCTTATTCAAAGTGCTAAGTGCTTTGTTCTTACTTTCTATTGCAAATGCTTAGTGCAATAAAACAGGGACACGAATAAGGACGTATCAATAATTGTAATGTAAATAAGACGAATTAACAAAGCAATCAGCAGAATGAACATGTAAGAAAGACAAATACAATTACAACAAGCAGATTTCAAATTTAATACATACAAATGACGAATGAAATAACATGAATATAAGTTGTAATGTCATCAGCACGCAAGCATCAAGTCATATAGAGTTATGGCGGATATTACCTTACATAGTCCGGTGCATAGAGGTTGTACCGTACATGTAAGTACAGCTGTTTACCCTATGCAATCCTATAAAGGAAACACGAATATTCATGTTTGGCGTGGTTTGACTTGGGGCTCGTTTCATTAACAGATGTTAGATGATCTGAATACGAACAGCCATTTTGAAAATCAGTATGGCCGAACATTTATTTTAAAGGTACATGCCTACTCAGTAAATGTCAATTCTTTGATTTAACGACGGCACTGGCTCGATGACCTTGCATGTCGGGACCGACTATTTAAGTCCCATCCGATAGGACTATGCTAGCACGAAGTTGTCTTGCCCAAGGACACGCCGAATCGACCATTCGCAGCGGCAGAGGTGGGAATCGAACCCGGGGTCTCCCGATCCACAGTCCGACGCTCTACACATGTACCTATTGAGCTAATCCGGCCACCTATTTCCACTCAGTAGGCACAACATGTTCTTTATAGGAATTAAATAAGTGTATACTTGTATCACTATTCCACCAATTATTAAAATTGCGACTGCTCACTATACAGATATAATCATTTAGTAATATTTATTTTACTGATAGTGACTCGCGGTGGTATCGGGCTATTTTCTGAGGCATGATATTTTTTAATTATTTATGCTCATTAAATGCGTCACCTGAACAAAATAATATTTTCGACAGATTATAAAGTATGACCATTGCACACCAACATGTAAATACATAGTAACGTATGTTAACATGTTAAGGAAACACGGTTATCGCCCCTGATATCAGTGTGGAAATCTACGCCTGATATAAAATGCATAATAATGCCAATCAATACGTGGGGTAATGGTGAATGAATGTTTATTTTGCCAGAAAATTACATATCTACAGAATATTCAAAACTATCTGTTGCCCTATATTATAAAGTTCTGAGTGGGCATGTACCTTTAAGAACATCCATATCGGTTACAAATCGCCATCGGCTGAGAATAGGAACGTTACGACATGTATGACCAGTGTAGGCCCTGGGGGCCGTTTAGCTAAACTTCGTACGAGTAAAATGTTCGTAAGTGCAAAATTATGATAGTCTGTAAATTGCACATTAACACTGTTTTCTTGTAAACAATTATTGGATTTACATTTATTGAGCATAGGCTGCATATGCAGCCTATGCTCAATAAATGTAAATCCATTAATTGAAATTTCTAGACGATCCTAAATTTGCGCTTACGAACATTTTAGTGGTAAGAAGTTTAGTGAAACGGGCCCCTGATCATTCTGCGCAGCCGCGCAGTCTGATCGGGACCTACACTGTTCGCCATTCAATCAAAGGAGTGGACTGCGTGTCATCAGCAAAGTATTAGATGTTAGCTGTATATGAGATTGTGTATCTAAGAAAATGTGCGATTGTTAACGAAAACTGTGTGATCTGTGATATTTTATGTTGTAAGTTTCATACGGCATCCTATTCCGCATTTGCTCTGAATATTTCGTCAAATTTTGAAGTAATTTACGGAAATTATCGTAATTTTGTAAATATTATTCATGAGATATCGCACATCTACCTACATGTACGTGTAGGTACAATCTGACATTGTTTGTCTCGTCTAAGCAAGAGCATGGGGATCTACAATTGCAGCACACACTGGCATTATCTCGACCGGCTTCCCAAAATGTGGGATAATACAACACTAAGTGTGAAATATTAACCCGTTCACACCCCAAGTAACAAGTATGCAATAGTCCGATCTAAGTTGAGACCACTTAAACTAATCAGAATACGAGAAGTTTGTTAGAACAACTTGGGAAATATCCACAAATAGTGCCGATCCTGATGAGAAGCCGTCTCGTCAGGATGAACACTGTTTTCCCCAACATTGGGACAGAGGTCTATAGTGTTTCAAGGGTTACCGATACGGTTAATAAATTTGATGCGGAAGTTCAGATCCGCCCTCTCATAAATCCCGCCACTGTGTGATGCATGTTAGTAGTGGCATCTAACTCACCGACAGAGCAGCATGGAGCGTAATATACTGATTGTGTGCCTTTGTCTTGGAATCTGTGTGGCGAGCGTAATTAGCAAATCGACGAACACCGTAAAGACGTATGAAATAGCTACAGGTATAATTTGTGTTCAAGTTCTTTCTCTGTGGGGTCAGCGTGTAAGTGCACACACGAACGAACACGACAGGTTGGAAGCAACCTGTCGTGTTCATTCGTGTGTGCACTTAAAAATGTACACACTGACCCCACTGTAAGAGTCAGCGAGCGGGTAGGTTTTGAAGTGGTTCTGTGAAAACACAAATACACTGTGTATGCTATTTACATTATTTACTGGTGAAGTAGTTTGAAAACTAATTGGGGGACTTGCACAAGTATTAAATCCGTTCATGAATGTCCACTTTATAAGTATTTTCTTCTTCTATTTACTAATGTTTGCTGGCGGAAATTTAAATGTATGCTAAAAACATTCTCAACCCAGTGTTGGGGGAGTTTTTAATATACATTTAATGTCTTGTTTGATTTTACTGGATACGTAGGTAGGTTTTGGTCAACTAGGTGGACGCTTAACATAGAAAATATATGGTATGGCCTAAATGGTTAATATGCTAATGCAACAGTTACTGCCAATGTCTTTCCCGTCTGGTGGTGAAGGAATGGGGGCGGGGTTTATGTGCGTATCTGCAGAGACAGCAAAAACACATATGTGGGAATTATAAATCCAATGGTTATATGTCCACAAGTTGGTCAGTCGTATGGCTCTATTGTATAGGACAACTTTTATCCTACCACCTGGAATAAGACAAAAATTAATTACTATATGTTCAACTTAGACTGTCGATTGTCGATGTTTAAAGAGTCAAACTTCTGAGTGTTTGCCCACCGCCGCCGTATCAGCACGCCACGGGTTAGTATTTCACATCATGTTTGTGGTCTAATGAATGTCAGTTTTCGAGTACAAAATACATAAACGCTGTGCATTTGGTGTATGTCATGGTACGTCCCATTTAGTCCAAAACCCATATGTAAACATTCGTGCTCTAATTCAGGCAGCTTGACTGACCGAGACAGCACACCTCAGTCCCGACCAATCAAACTTCTTGATATTTATGGAAGGTAATATCCGCCATAATTCTATGTGACTTGATGCTTGCGTGCTGATGATATTACAACTTATATTCATGTTATTTGTCTTTCTTACATGTCCATTCTGCTGATTGCTTTGTTCATTCGTCTTATTTACATTACAAGTATTGATACGTCCTTATTCGTGTCCGTCCCTGTTTTATTGAACTACGCATTTGCAAAATAAAGTAAGAACAAAGCACTTAGCACTTTGAATAAGGCCGAAAGCAGTAAGGACAAAGCCGCAGGAAGTAAGCATCAATCCACAGTCCGAAAGCGGAAAGCCGCAAGCAGAAAGCATCAAGTCTCACAAGCCGAATGACACGAGAAATATTGGTGATATAGTGCCTCATTATGACGCCAGATGGCACTGCTGTCAATGCTAGGAATCCTCCGATGAATAAATACTAGTACAATATGTGATTGGCTGTTTGAGGCACACCTCCAATGCCGGTGTTGATGTAAGATTTCACCCACAAAATTATCACAGCATAGGTTAGAAGACACCAAATACTATATACTGTAACCGAATTCCATCCAATAAGGCCAGTCTCTCCTACTTTCACTATTCGTATGGATGTTGTGGGACCTACTTGTACATTACATGCAGCCGGTCTGTACTGGTTCTGCATGAATTAAACAATGTGTTTACTTACTCCAAAGAAAAATCCAACCTCGTCATGTCCCCCAATATTGTTTACATTTTATTTTGGCCACGGAGACTCTGTTTACATCACATGACCAACATGTTCCTCAAGTGAACCTAGGTAGTAATGGATCAAGATTTGCAATCAAACTGTGTCAGTGACCTCAAAACACCCGCACGAATTTGTTCATACCGGAATACTTTTACCCTCTTGACGATTTCGCACCATTTGTTATTCTCTAACCTATATTAATTAAATTGCATATGTATGTATGGTGTTTGACTTACTAATGTGTTTTATACATACAGTATCCTCATAATTAAGTTACATATCATATAATGTACGTAATTGAAAACAATCACATTTATAGCGCGCCTTCCGAAGGAAAAAGTGCTTATGGCATGCCCTCGGCGTCGTAGGCGTCCGTCTGTCCGTCCGTCCGTCCCTGTCTGTCTGTCTGTCTGTCTGTCTTCAAAAATTATAATGGCCTATATTTGCTGTTGCCTTGCTTGGATTTGCTTCATATTTCACACACGCATTGCTCCAAGGGTACTCTACTACGCTGTGGCAAATCCACGTCCGTGCCACCCATTCTTAGCCCAGGGTCAAGGTCACATACTTTGTGCATCTCGAAACCTTAACGCTCGGACGCTCGGGTAAATGGCCTATATTTTCTGTTTCCTTGCCTGGATTTGCTTCATATTTCACACACACATTGCTCCAATGGTCCTCTACTGCGCTGTTGCAAATCCATGTCCGTGCCGCCCCTTCTAAGCCCAGGGTCAAGGTCACAAACTTTGTGCATCCCGAAACCTTAAAGCTCGGGTAAATGGCCTATATTTTATGTTTCCTTGCTTGGATTTGCTTCATATTTCACACACGCATTGCTCCAAGGGTCCTCTACCTCTGCTAAGCCCAGGGTCAAGGTCAAATACTTTGTACGCTCGAAACCTTAACACGCTCTGGTAAATGGCTTATACATTTTGTTTCCCTTCTCCAGCACGTTGTGTTTTCAAATGTGGATGTTGTGGGACCTAATTTCCAATAACCTGCACCCATTCTGCTCTGGATCTTGACTAATTCAAATATAGATTTAATTATTGTTGAAGCTGGGGTCCCATCTAGTAGGTACAAACTTTTCTTTATGGAAATTAAATAAGTGTATAATTGCAACTAGTACACCACTTTTAAAAATTACAAGTGCCAGCTACACAGATATAATTATTTAGTAATCTTTGATGTACTCATAGAGACTCGTGGTGGTATCAAGCTAGTTCCATATGCAAATGATGCAGTATTTTTAAATTATTTATATCAACTAAATGCTGAATAAATATTTTTATCGACATATCATAAAGTATGATATTGCACATCACAAAATAAATAAATGGAATAAATAATTGCTTCCGTTAACATTTTAAGGAAACCCGGTTATCGCCCCTGATATCAAACTGGCATTTCGCGTTTGATATAAAACGTATAATAATGTCAATTAGTACGTCTGGTAATGGTAAATCAATATTAATTTTGCCAGAAAATGTCAGATTGAAAGAAGAAAGAAAAACATGTCTCCCTATATTATAACCTGGCATGTAGCACTCTATGTTTAAGGTTAGAGAAATTGAGTACGCAAACGTAGTCCGGCATAACAAAATAGTCCGGGTGTTTTAAGGTCACATACACAGTTTGATTGGTCGAGGTTAAGTGCAACTCGGCCTCGACCAATCGAACTTCCAGATTTTTAGAATGAGAACAGATCACTTGCTCATAATTTATTCCATGACCGCGAACCCAGATGAGGAAGCCAGTGATGCTGGTGCGGCCGTTGAAGAACAGGAGATAGTTGCTGTGAGAGGGACCTTTCATCACCGTTACTGTAAATGTGAACGTCACAGCTGCTCCTGCTGTCACGAGATCAAACTCTGGTTCATCACGCTGTACAAGGGTATTTATACCGCAACCATTGCTCCATGTAGGATAATAAAGGGGGTTGAATAAATGTTGTTTATATCTGAAGTAACCTAATATACCTGATATACCCCAATACAGCTGTCTAATGCTCAACCGAATATATTTTATATTCGACGGCACTAACCATGTATTTACTATTTATACCGCAACCATTGCTCCATGTAGCATAATAAAGGGGGTTGAATAAATGTTGTTTATATCTGAAGTAACTTAATATACCTGAAGTAGCCTAATATACATAAAGTGCCGATCTTGCCTTTATTTGTTCACCTTTGACCCCGAATCGCGGCCTCTGATTGGTCATTCTCAACAGCAAATTCAAGATGGCGGCGAATTTTATAATCAAAATCGCTGTCGATTCAGCCGAATTGTGTCAATTTTACAGTATATGCGATATAACCAAAGACACGGACATGTCCGTCATGATTTTAATGCTTATTATGACAACTGTGGAGTCTAATGCCAGCCAATATTGAAGCTCATTGTAAATAAATCGAAGATTTAATCCGACACAATGCCGAATCTACCTAGCGTGGACGCCGCCATTTTGCTTTGAAAGACGTCGCTAGATTTGTGACATATGGCGAAAGGGAATGACGTCAAAAACATGACGTCACGCACGTTCACCAATTAAGTTCAATATGCGGTATAAATTAAATATATGATTAGTGCCGTCGAATATAAAATATATTCGGTTTCGCCACGACAACTTTATTGGGGCACGCCAAAGCTCGCCCCAATAAAGCTGTCTAAGGCTCAACCGAATATATTTTATATTCGACGGTATTAAACATATATTTACTATATATCCTACGGCCTGTCGTGTCCCAAGGCTATCTCACACCGAGCTCTATTGTACCCTAGGTAGAAGATGATGTTTCAGATATGCACTATGTTGATCATGTATAATGGAGAAACTTTAATTTGATAAAATTCCCAAAAGTATGCGTTATATTCAAGAAATATCAGAAACTGTGATAAACAGGGGAGATAAATGTGTTGTGAAAGGATCATACGAAATACCACATAACACATAGCAATTTAAATAGTTCGTGAAGCAAACATCGTGTATGATGAGAATGTAACACCAGCCATGTTCCCAAAACCTTGCAACAGTTTTGCGCATTATTCGAGCGCTAGCGAAGAATTATACCACAAACATCCAAATTTGAGGTTTTATACAAATGAGCATACGTCGGTCGCAGCACATATTTTGCGGGTTGAACTTTTTAAAAACACGGGTCTTCCGCCATGAAGTAGTTCCAACAGATTGATCGCCTTTTCAGTGTGATAAATGTTCTGTTTTGTGCTAAATTTATGTTTGCCAATGTTTCCGTACTATAAGGGTGCGACTACAGGTGATTTTAGCGTGTCTTGAATGGTCAATTATTGTTTGAAAGGTGTTTCATGTATATACAAACGAATAATTTACCATCCAATACATGCTAGAATCACCTGTGGGTGCGACGATTAACCGCCATACACGAGCATTCGCGATTCGTAACTCCATTGTTCGGTACACGAATACAATCTTTGATTTCAGTTTCCATTCTCAGAATTTATCATTTTGTGTTTTCCAGAAATCTATTTTTAACTCACAGATGTGTTGTTGTTGTTGTTGCTGTGAAATTCCAGCGCTTATTTTTCGGGCAGGCTTTCCACTCTAGATTAATTATTAGACTGTCCACAAACACATGCTGCGAATAATTTCTTGACGTGCAGTCTTTTTATTTATTTCTCTTTCGAAGTGTTTGGGGAACTGGCTGAAAATGTCAGCAAACGGCTAGCAGTCACGGATTCTACACGAGATTTCACATTCCTTGCGTTTTATCTCATCAACTGCGGTTATAATAAATCGTCACATCTTTAAAACGCGCACCTGTATTCTTGTTGATTCCCCTCTGTGATGTATGCTAACCCGAATGTTATAGCTGTAACGCAGCACGACGTAACTAAGTCGCCCTGTGTGATAGCCAGTATGATTACATGACTGTATATTTCGGCTAATTCTGCGCATCAGCTAATGCGCAATTTGCGTCAAATTTAACATCGCGTACATTAACACATAATACAATATGTGGATTTCGGAATAAACATGCTAATCAATTGCTACACTGTGGCATAATTTCATCACATTCCGATAGTTTGGTAAAAAGTTATTCTGAATATCATGAATATCATGAACATGTGTAAAACCTTTGACCCTGCTGATGGAAAATCCGCCTTATTTACTAAATTAACTATTCAACTAAGAAACTAACCTGTCATGATGTCGCTGGATAGTTCTCACGGAGCATTATCACGTGGTTACAACAAAAACAACGTCACCCATACCAAAGTAAGTATTATTTTATATTTTCCTTAATATGCAACGGATTTTGATGAAATATGGCGCAGCAAACGCGTCTTGATGAGCTGCAATTGGTGTTCCATGGAGGTCGGCACAGACTTATGTCGTTTTTACGAAGAATCGGTTTCCGTGTCGGAGAGACACGGAAATCTATTCTTCGAACAAACGACAGAAGTTTGGGCGAAAATACAAAGACCACCAAATGCAGCTTAACAAGACGCGTTTGATGCGCCATATTTCATCAAAATCCGTTACGTGATAAGGACACTATAACATACGTACTTTGAATTAGATGTATTCTGGAAATTTCAGTACTTGTTGTTGTTGTTGATCATACACCTTGGTTCTACTACAAGTTTAATACCAACTATGCTGATCGAGTATGCTGTTCGCCCTCTTGTTACCACTACCAGATGCGCAGCATTAGCAGAAAATGATGTGATGTTGCAAACACGCATGTCATACATCACAAAATTGACGTTACTTACTGACGTCAGAACGTTATGACATTTTACCTGCATGGACGTCTTCGAACTGCGTTGAATATTCAGGAGATTTTGACTCGATATGGGGATATTAATGACATTTAAATTTGTTTGGAAAGCCTTAGGTGCGCAGAATTAGCCGACACCATTGTACACGCGTACGTACGACGTACATAAAATACCTTATATTACGATAATCTCAGCTAAACATGTGTCGTTTACATGTATCTAGACGGATATAGAACATATATAAAACACAGATGAAATAGTAAATGTCATCCTAGCTGATACTATCTAAACCACAGGTGGAAGACTTTGACCTGGGACCCAGTAGATGGCGCATTTGAAAAACGTTGCCCCCACCCATCCATTTCTGTACACTATATAGCCACACAATATGCTCTATAGTCTAACAGAAATGGATGTGTATATGTGCGGTAACATTTTCGAATTGGCCAATAACTGAGTCCTAGTTCCGAGTCTGTCACCTGTCATATAAGCTACTTATTTTTATGTATATTTCCCGTTTCAGCTTGTGTGCACATCGTCTATGTGCCCGGTCACTTCGTGGTCCGGATGAAGGTCGACTTCTTAACAGTCCTCAAGGCCATTATTCCGCGTGGGTGTGGTCAGCAGCCACGACAAAACCTGGCTACTGAGTTTCTAGCTTAAACATTATTGTGGCTGTGACTGGAGAAATGGGGCGTATGGGCGTTGCGAACGGTGAAGATCCAGATCAGCCTGTGCATCCGCACAGTCTGATCAGGATCTGCACGGTTCACTATTCCATCAATGAAACATCAGTCATGCTTCTAACACGCAATATAGATCATTATCCTCCTACAGGAGTGTGATATTTGATCAGGAGCTACACTGATCACACATCCCATAAGCCCCATTTCTCCAGTCACAGCCAGAATTAAGTTGTTGCTATATTTAGACTGTATACGATAACACCGGTATATTCATGAGTTTCTGATAATTGCAGCTGCGTGTCACATATAACACAAGCCATTATGTACCTGTGAGATTTTTCATGAAAACTATTTAGAGAAACCGCGATATTTTCTGTAAATGACGCTGACATTTGACGACAGTGTCGTAGCAAATGCGGAATTATATTCCACATTTGCTGTTCCAATTTCGGCAACTCAAAATTGATTTAGCAAACTGGCTTACATGTAGTATAGAAATCTAGTATTTTAATTTGGTTCAGCATATTGGTTTACTATTCAAACTTCATGTACATTTTCAAATATTGTTTTTTATTTCTCATCAGAAGTATATGCTGTTAAGAGATGGTTCAAATGAGTGTTTACAAAATATACTTCAGGGACGGATCCAGCATTCGGGGAACTGGGGTGGGGGGGTTCTAGTTGCGAATGTAACTCTTTCAATCTACTCCCATACCGTCCGTAGCTAGCTATGGACGGTACGGGAGTAATTTCAAGAGTTACCGTTCGCAACTAGGGGGTTGTCCTATTTTCGAGCTCATCGAAATGCACTTTCCTGTGTCTTACGGCATTTAAATTCAGACTCCAACTGGTGGTAAACTGTGATCTATGGAAACTCCGTGGCTGAACTGGGGGGTTGCAACCCCAAAACCCCGATCCCGCCCCCCTCAAGATCCGCCCCTGTCCTTTCATTAATAAACAAATAAGAAAGATACAGAAGAAAGAATTTCAAAAATGTATTCAGGATGCAGTGAGTTAACATTGTGCATTTATATTCGCAGTGTCAAGCCATAAACCAATGTGTGGACACTACATCGCAATTCCCATCTGTGTCCAAATATACAGCGTGAAGAAGCAAGCTGGCAAAGTTCACGCATGCGTACGTGTGACCAAACCAACCCACGTGTATATGGGATGCGTCGAAATGTCCTTGAAGGATAATGGAGCCGCTGAAATGAAAATATCGCAGATGGAAGATAACTAACAATTATATGAGGAAGAACAGACACGCAATAAAACAATTATTGTCCGTCTTAAAGGTACATGCCCACTCAGTAGGCACAAAATGTTATTTATAGGAATTAAAGTGTATACTTGTGTCACTATTCCACAAGTTCTAAAAATACAAGTGTCCAATATACAGATATAATCATTTATTAATACATGTATGTATCTTACTGATATTGACTCGCGGTGGTATCAGAATATTTCATAAAAAAAAAATTATGCAAATGCGGCATGGTATTTTTTAATTATTTATACTAATTAAATGCGTCACCTGAAAAAATAATATTTTCGACAGATTATAAAATATGCTAATTTCACACCGAAAAATAAATTCAGAGAATAAATAGCAATGCCCGTTAACATTTTAAGTAAACACGGTTGTCGCCTCTGATATCAGTGTGGCAATTTACGTGTGATATAAAATATATAATAATGCCAACCACTACGTGGGGTAATGGTGAATGAAAAATGTTCACTTTGCCAGAAAGTGTCATATCTACAGAATATCCAAAACTATCTGTCTCCCTATATTATAACCTACTGAGTAGGCATGTACCTTTAACAAGCCAGTGTTGTTTGCTGATCACAATAAACGCAGTATCTTATTAATAATTGTATTGAAAGTCTAAAAAATTGTGTATGGCCTGAACAATACGTGCAGATTAATGACGACAACACAATGTTTAGCCAATCGAAACAATTCTGAGTCACCTACATGTAACACTTAAAATATCACAACATAATTACATACATTGTATTTAATTATCTCGGAACCACAGGTAAGTTTCAATAAGTTTATATTGCAATAGTATGATGTCCAAGATAGCCGCCAAAAACTTGTTGTAATATGTCGTCCAATGTACATAACAGATGGCGGCAGCCCACATGTTGAACCCGCCATATCATTTGATACTAGTAGTCCGAGGGTGTATATGATGGTCTCAATGTCAAGGTGCATGATCACCTGGTTACAACAACAACAACGTCGCCCACTTCAAAGTAAGTATTATTTGATAGTTTCATTAATATGCAACGGATTTTGATGAAATATGGCGCAGCAAACGCGTCTTCATGAGCTGCATTTGGTGGTCTATGTAGTTTGGCACAGACTTATGTCGTTTCTGCGAAGAATCGATGTCCGTTCGATGCGCCATATTTCATCAAAATCCTTTACGTAATAAGGACACTATAAAAGAATACGTACTTTGAATCGGTACTTGTTGTTGTTGTTGTTAGTACCACGTGATCATACACCTTGGATGTGCAGTGTGTATGTATGTTAGAGATACGCGTATAATATGCTTAGTATACTGTTAGTTATAACGTTTAATTCAAAATGAAGAACGTTAACGCGGTACAATTTGACCTTGACCATGTGTAGGAAGGTCAAATACGTGGGCTACAGAATGAAAGTACAAAGTTGTTTTTATGTTTGAAGTCGATGCGACTTAGCGTTGCAGATATATGTTTAAGGTATTGTGTAAAGAAATTATAGCGCAATATGTCCATTAACCATTTCACCCCTAAGTAACAGGAATGTATTTTGATATTTAATTTTGCATCCAATCCAATTATTTTCTATTTATGAAAACGGCTTTTTTTTTGTCGAAAATATGAAAATTACTTGCAAAAAGTGCAGATCCTGATGAGACTGCTCTTCACGAGCCGGCTCATCTGGATATGCACTGTTTGCCTATACCACTATACAGGTATGTGGTGTTGAAAGGGTTAATGGAGAGATATAAGTAAATTAAGAACTTTAACCCAGAATTTGGACTTAATCTCCAACTGACAGACGGGTGCACTTATGTCATTATGATCAATATGTCGCGCTTTCCATACGTGGGCTCGACAAAATGCATCCGCGTCTTTCTTTCTCCTGAATGTAGTACGTATTAACTATACGTTTGATACAATAAATCACACTGAAATACAACATAGTATGTAAGATCTATTGATTAAGCGTCCCCGCCAATATAGTTGGCAATACCTGCTAATTTGTATAATATGTTGTTTAGTAACACATTGTCTATACCTTTTCATAAGTAGCTTCCATTTCCCGTTAGTATTGCATTTATATACAAATACACTGTAGACAGGGCGTATATATTTCTTTTAAAATAAATAATTATTCTTGATACAAAAGTGTCGTTTTGCCTAGCAGACTTTAGTTGTATGTATGTAGGCCTAACTTCGTTAACCCTTTCAACACTAAATACCTCTATAGTGGAGTTTTCAAATACATTCTAGTGTATATACGAGCCATCTCATCAGAATCTGATTTTTTTGCAAGTCATTTTCATATTATTTATTAAAAAAAACACCCCTTTTCATAAATGGACTCATCTGAAAATCATTTCTGTGGTGATTGGATTGGTCGAAAAAGTAGCATATAACAGTCATTTCCTGTTAATCCTGGTTAAAAGGGTTAATGTCGATGTTGGAAAGCGCAACTGTGGTTTGCCTTGCCCCGCCTCACCCCATCTCACCACTGTCCAGTGCCGCCACGCCAGCCGCGTCTTGTCCTGTCTACATGTAACCACAAATTGCTGGCTGCAACGCAGTGCGACTTACTTGTATGTCAGACAGACAGACAATTACAGACATAAAATTCGGGCTGTGCCCTGTCGTGCTCATGATAGTTCGATTGCTTCACTAATTTAATAGCAAATATATATTTATATACATTGTTTTAAAGTCACTATTTTTATCAAATTTCCGACCACATAGTAATTATGAAAATAGTATGAATAGTGCAGCAGTAAACCAGATGTTATGAGCCGGACAACATTCGGTTTACAGCTACACTATGGACGTCACATAGGACTGCCGATACATTTTCATACTATTTTGATAAAGGTCGAACATTTAATAAAAATAGTGACTTAAAAACAATGTGTATTAAAAGTGCTTCCCTTCGGAGGTTATTGGAAATTACTATATTTATATAGTGTATGTAGTTCTCACACAGCTGTACCTCGTTGGCTGATGGAATGGACCTGATGAGACGTGAGCCATGCATGTTAGACCAGGTTCTACCCTGTTCGATTTCAGTCACTAACGACTTCAGTCAAGTTGCAAAGTCAACGGCTGGAACGCTAGACCTACAACAACAACGATATACATGTACCACTTTTTTTATTAATCAATAATTGTATTATGTCGTGGCCTCGAGATAATTCTCGAGTTTTAGGATGTTTTTTCTTTATGTTTTCTTTATTTTTGACGTGTTTTTTTACCATCAATAAGTCGTAGTCTCGAGAAAAATAAGTGTTCCCTCTGTGCTTCCGTGCATTAGCGTCTCAAATTGAAAACAGTTCTTATCTCAATGCGCGACAGACGGATGTGCAAGGTTACTTACGCCGTGGGGTCGGCGAACTGTGCAGTGTTGTGCGTTGGCGTACCGGATACTCTGGATACTCCTAGCGCACTCGCTCCCCTAAGCCATTACATGTTAAGAGACGAACTTTTGTTTGCGGAAAGTCCTAACTATTTTCATTATATGAGCTCAGAAGTATATGCCGTGACCACCATTTGAACCGTCTCGTCGAGACGGTTCAAATGAGTGGTCACAGCATTTATTTTCACTGAGAAATAACACAAGTAACAATAAAACGTTTACAAAATCAAACCATAAAGGTGTATTCCGAATGTAATGGGCTAGTTGTTTGTGACTGTGACTCGAGAACGGGGCTTATGGAATTTGTGACCAGTCTAGCTGATGATCTGCTAAATTGTAGCACGTTTCTGCAGCCTGACACTGAAATATATCGAACATTGCAGATACTGTTCAGACAGCGCAAGCTAGTCCGGCAGTGCAGGATGGTCTGGGTCTACTACACGCTGGTTGATGGATTGATTTATTGTGTTTACCGGCCTATCAACAGCTAAGGTCATTTAAAGCCGGGCCAACGGGTTCGATCCCGCATGTAACCTGTCGGATTGGGGAGAAAATCCCAAAATCAGAACGGATTATTTACATTGAAATAAATATATATTCAGCCCTGAAATTAAATTAAAATAACCTGACCTGGTATCACGTCCATACCACATCAAAGTCACTTGGCCACTTCCCCCCCCCCCCCCCCCCCTAAAAGTAATTAAACCCTCACATACAAGAATGCCAACGACGTACAGTATCTGAGGGCTAAACCAGGTCTCCGTTCGGGATACAGGTAAGGATGCGATTTTAAACTACAATGTACGAACAAGGTATGGTTAAGCTAAACGCGCGTCAATTTGCAATATATATATTTCATTTCAGACCATGGACCCGTTTCACTAGACTTCGTATGATGGAAAAGATCGTAAGAAGAGTTGTGTCAATTTGCTTCTCCCATTGACATGGTTCGCTCATGCTACATGTAGCATTTACTACCTACATGTATACATAGAATTACAGGTGAGAACATCCACAAACGGTTTACCAACTTCGACTGTTAAAGCAATATTAATGTTGTTGCACAGTGGAACCCCTCTAAACCGGGCATAGAGAAAAGTGAGTGGTGCTTAATTTTGGTATCTCCGATGATACTGCCTGTTCATGATCACAAAGCACCCACGCGTGTCATATGCCTGTTTTACAGTGATACCTCTCTAATCCGGGTACCATCCCCAGGGTGTCCGGTTTAGAGAGGTTCCACTGTAAATGTTAATTTTGCAATTACGAACGTCTTAGTTGTACGGACCCTTACTAATTCGATGATAGATATATCCCGATATAAACTTAGTCCGAATATACCAAACCCCATCTAAAATATAGGTACATTTACAAATGCGCATCTTGTTCGTATGAATAAAACAAAATACCCTCTCTCCATAGCAGTAAATATAGGGCGTTCACAATGCAAAACGTTAGTCTGTATGCATGACCGGTATGATGAAAAGCGGGCCTCTTTGTCCGCGCAAATAGAACAATACGTATTTCATGTGTTAGCAATTAATATTTGAAATTGAAAAGCGTCGAATGCATCACGTGACATAATAATATTACCGTAAACTATGATATATTTCTGGCAAGCCAAATGCACAATAAATCCTCAACACTCGGAGCCCTCACCAATCATGATCACGATGGCACGTTTTTCACAAACCAGGGTTTAGACCTCAAACCCGAGTTTGAAGCTCAAACTCAGGTTTCAGACCTCATACTAGTATTTAAGGGATCTCGATTGACAGTTTTTCTTACCCTGGGTTTGAGCCCTAAAACACTGGTTTAAGGTATCGGTGTGTACGATCATTCCTCAAACCGGGGTTTCAGCACTCAAACCCCGGTTTGAGGAGTTATTGTACATTTAGCGTGTAAACTAGTGTTTGAATGTCCAAACGATACCGATTGTATTCAGAAACGGCAGCTTAAACACAAAATGCACAATAATTCCTCAAACCCGTGTTGGAGACCTCAAACCCGGAGCTTGAGAGCTGGAACCCGGGTGTCAGAAAAACTTTCAATCGAGATCCCGTAAACACTAGTTTGATGTTTCAAACCCGAGTTTGAACTTCAAACACGGTTTGAGGTCTAAATCCTGGTTTCTGAAAAATGTGCCATCACGATCACGATTGGTAGTTACTCGCCAATTGCATAGTAAGTCCACACAGCCGGGTTTGCAGCTCTTACAAGGGTTTGAGACCTCAAGCCAGGGATAAAGGAATGTATGTGCACTTATATACGTGAAACCATGGTTCGAGGAGCTCAAACTCGGCCTTGGACCTCAAACCATGGTTTGAGAAATTATTGTACATTTTACTTACCATATACATTCATACATATACATACATGCATAACCCAAACTTGTTGTGTAGAATCCGCTTCTGTTCTCACACCCATAGTACGGTGAAATCTCTAAACCGGACACCAAGAAAGCTAATGTGATCTTATTGTTGATGAGTTTCTTGGCCATTTATCTCAGGTTATAATGTCTGACCGTAATCGCATAGCGCACAATTATGGCTCAGTATGATCAAATGCATCATTTACATTGAAACCTCTCTAAGCCGGACAGCCTGGGGACCTTTGGGCTTGTTCCCCGGGGTAAACACCGAGGCATAGAGAATAGTAGGTTAGTGCCGTGAATGGGAAAAAATATCCGGCAAGGCTTAAGAATTTCTTTATTTCTCATCAGAAGTATATGTTGTGACCACTCATTTGAACCGTCTCGCCGAGACGGTTCAAATGAGTGGTCACAACATATACTTTGGTTCAGAAATAAGGAAAATAGGTAGAGAATAGTAGGTTAGTGCCGTGAATGGGAACAAATATCTGGCAAGGCTCAGGAAACGGGATGGGCGAGGCTCTGCCGAGCACATCCCGTTTCCGTGCCGCGCCAGATATTTTTTCCAATTCACGGCACTAACCTACTATTATATTTATCCCGTCAACACCTACAAATGGCTGTAAAATGCAAAAATAGTATTGACTGGATATCAAAAATGTTTCACGGCACCGTGTTTCACGGCACATACGCACTGTGTTGACGGGATAAATAACATTACATGGCCACGAATAGTCAAATCACGATCTGCTTTTAAGATGAAAGCAGAAACTAATAATAATAATAATATATACTAACATAAATAAAATATCACCAATACAACTGCTACCTCAACGTGGCTACGGCGCTGAGGATCAATAGTCCTCCCCTAGTGTAACCTCATCAAAATGGCATTTAACCGACGCAATTATAACGTCGATAACCACAAAAGTAAGACATCGAACGCAGAGTATTCTATTTACTTTCGATGTCATCCTTAAAAATAGTTACTTTCCAGGGGTTAACCCTTTGAACCAGAACACCCGCTATAGCGGTTTGTGCAAACAGTGCAGATACCGATGAGCCGGCTCATCAGGATCTGCACTTTTTGACAGTAATTTTCATATTTTTGGAAACAAAAAATACCCTGTTTTCATAAATTGACTGGTCTGAAAACCATTATGCGATGGTTGGATTGGTTCAAATTAACATATACTAATTCATTCCAGTTACTAGTACATGTAGTTAGGGGTGAAATGGTTAAGTGAGAAGTATATAACTACATATAATTCAAGCACAAAAATATTTACACAATTCCCTAACATTTGATTGGCCCGTAGCAAGTCTCTGTCCACAATTTATATCCCAGTAAACTCCCACGCCGAACTACTTTCCGTAACCGTGAGGCGCAGTTCAAATAATTCTTAAGAAAACGGAAAATAAACACATTTTCTTGATGAATTTATTTCAAATGCTGGAATTATAAGGAATGAATGGCCTTTTTGTTGAATTTATCGGGGATATAAACTTGGAAAAGTCGCTGGAATACTGGACGAGGCCTTCCGGCCTTCGTCCAGTATTCCGGCGACTTTTCCAAGTTTATACCCCTATAAATTCCACAAAAAGGCCACTCATTCCTATAGTATATACTGTTCACGCACCCCAAGTGTAACTGGGATTATTAATGTATTCTTAATTAAAAAGTAAAACTATGTTAATCGGTTAACGCATGCATGATACGTGCTCTCTGTGCTGTGGCCTAACACATAGAGCTCTTTGCGTCAAGCCACAACGCATATAACTCCTCGAGGAGCTTTATACGTCGGGAGCTCTATGTTGCCAAACAATGCATGTATGTTACATAATAAATCATCGGTTCATTGATCAATAAATCATATGATCAGCAATGGTAATCATGAATTGTATGGCATTCCTATTTAATTGTATAATGCCAGGTTTCCATTGCGAGGATTACATAAACATTTGCAAGAGCCGAAAATATGCCTTATCGTAACTAATACTTACTTAACATGAAATATCGGCCCTTGTGTTATAGGAAATGTCGTCAAAGCGTAGTGATTATTTCAGACCAATTTTTTCGTCTAAATATGCAACAACAGTGTCGCCATAGCCGGCATCAGGCTCCATGAATCCTTTTAATATTCCAGGTTAGTTTTCAAACGATTTCAATAATCAGAAAAGGTAAAATTTCATAAATAAAACATATTCGCAAGTAGTGCAGGTCCTGTGGGCCGTTTCATTAAACGTCGTACGAACAAGATGTTCGTAAGTGCACAATTATGATTAATTCCCATTAGCAATGTTTTTTTCTGTAAACAATTATTGGATTTACATTTATTGAGAATATGCTGCATATATGCAGCATATGCTCAATAAATGTAAATCCATCAAATGAAATTTCCAGACGATCTCAAATTTGCACTTACGAACATCTTAGTCGTACGAAGTTTAGTGAAACGGGACCCTGATGAGGTACACCGTTTACAAACATTATGCTATCTGTGATGTTGAAAATGCGTGTTTGTTTTCAACATCCTGCTAGAAGATAACGTAATCACCGGGCATGTTTGGCAGAGGCCAACGTGGGCATGGGGCATGTTATCTCATGCAGGCGTCCTTATATAAAGTCCGAACGTAACAGGTTGGCCAGCATTTCGAATTTCGGTAGCAAGATGCGGATACCTATATGCGTCTTGGGCGTCCTTGTCGTATTGACAAGGACACAAGCAGGTACATAAATGTTTGATATTTGTGTTTACATATAGTTTAAGCAATATGTATTTCAAAGTATGTATTATGTGAACAGTATTTCAAATTATATGTTGTGTTGTTCGGCAAATGCTTCTATCGAGAAGGAATAGTATAATCATACATATTCAAATACACTGTCTTCAGACTAGTTTTAAATTGAAGCGTGTTCGATTTAGTGGTCATAAAGTCTATTTAATATAATTAACTCGTGCCCATGGTATATATAGTTGCGAACAGTAACTATTGATATCTACCCCCGTACCGTAGGACGGTACGGGAGTAAATTGCAATTATTATAGTTGCCGTTCGAAACTATGGTATACATATATTGACAGCAATGGACATATGCATTTTCCGTTCACATATGACTAGGTTTTGCTACCGTCGAACTTCTGACTATTCAATACATGACAAATCTAAAACATAGTTAAGTACTTTTCATCAATAACAAAGAAAATCACCCTCGCCACTTTTGTTATTGGATGAAATATCAAATGTATTGCGAAAAGAAAACAAATAGAAGCTGGAGAGTTATGAAGTGAGTCTAACAACGAAACAATTTGGAAATCGACTCCGAAACCTGGATAAATACTAAATAGGTTTCAAATGATGTACATGTACATACAACTAAGAAAACAAAATTTCGATTTTGAAAATCGGTCTACAAAATCAAAAAAATAAATAATTTAAATCTATATTTTAACCCTTGTGTTAAATTGAGAGGATGACTTTTTTGTTATTGATGAAATTGCTGTCTTACATGTAATGTGTTTAATTAATAGCATAAATTGCGCAAAACGTGGAACAGACAGTAGTGACATGATTATGTCTGACGCTTCCTCACGTTTACGTACATCAGGGTATGGACTCTCGTGGTCTATTGTTTACTCTGTATTAATGGCGGCGCCTATGATGTATCATGTAAATATTTGTTTCATCAATACGACTGCGGTTTCTTCCTTTTAATTATGACCATGTTCCAGGCGTTATGACTATGCGTTCGCCAGTACCAACTTTAGCAGCATTACTTGTGTAGTTAGTCTGAACGTCGTGTAGATAATTTTGAATCGGACGGAATCGAACTTTGTTTAAACTTGGTCCGATTCAAACTTCTCTGCAGAATGTTCAGACTAATAACATAAATAACGTTGCTAAATTTTGTATTGACGGACTCATAGTGTTAATAACGGCTGGAACATGGTCATCATTAAAAGGAAGAAACCACAGTCGAATTGATGAAAAAAAAGAGGATTTACCTGAGACCTCATGGGCGCCACCATTAATCCAGTGTAAGCAACATACCACATGATCCCATATCCTGGTGCATGCTCGAACGGTAATGTTACTGTTAAGTTATGGAAAATAAATAAGTGGTGCTGAAGTACATTTTTAAATTATTCAATTATTTAAATATAATATTTAAATTGATCACATGAAAACGTTGTTATGCCGTGTTTTAACCCATTTCATAAATGTGAGATGGCACAAGTGTAATAACACCTGGAGTGAATTTGACTGGCTGGCCGCATCACCCTAATTTACTTATTCATAGTATGCACCAACGTTATATCAAATGATACAATACGGACGTTCCAAATTACGTCGGTAATGGCGCGACAAAGCAACGATGCTTTGACGTTGACGTCATCACGTGTTAAACGTCGTTAGAAGCGTCCGTGACTTATTAAAAGTACTGCCATTGTTATAATGTGCGTCTATTTGATACTTTGAAGTGTTTACAAAGAACATGAACCTATTACATGGCATATTTATAGTAATGTTATTGCTAGGACTAAAAATATTTTTCTCTGTGGATATTTTCAAGCAGATGCGAAAATAGTCAATGGCGTCTTCTCACTGAAGCAGATCACTGATATCTTCAAGTTTTCTGCTATTTGAAGCATGAAGTCATGTGATTAACAAAATCTCAAACTCGTTTACATTTGATATGATATTTAGACGCTCGGTACATATTTACTATACTATTAATACTGATATAGAAGAGTCAACGCATAATGTAAAATTCAAGATGGCCGCCAAAATGTCTGACGAAAGTAATACACAACAAGGATGACGTAGGTCATAATCAGACAGTCACTGCATATAAGCAAACAATAAGCTGAGCGTAAACTGGTCTTAATAGTTTCGAAGTACATTTTGGCTGCGGAGGCCTTCATATGACACATGACTTGTCCATCAAAATTATATAGACACTATTTCTAACATAGCTTCTAAAATGCGTGATTCGACGATAATACGGGTTTAATGTGTGTGACAAATGTACATCCCAATCATCATTGTACTCTTTCAAACAACAGGCTGATCAAAAACTGTTGTGTATCGACTCAATTGGTAGATTGGCCCACTTGCAACCAGTGTAGATACTGACAATACATCGGATGCGCATGCTGATCTGAGACAACGATGGCTACAAATGTCATACATTTGTGAATTGAGACACGCCATGTAATATTTTGTACCTTCGGACGTCGACGTAATTTCATTAAATACGTTTACAAAATTTACAATTTTTTCATGAATAAAGGAAAAAGTTGACAAAATTTCAGAGTACATACGGAATATGTACTCTGAAATGTTTGACAACTTTTGACACCATTTACGGAAAGTATTGTAAATTTTGTAAACGTATTTCATCAAATTACACACATGTCCGAAGGTACAAAATCATAGGGCGTATCTCAAGTATGTGTCTACATCATCATCACACATTGGCCGATGTTTGACCGTCCTTGACTCGGAAATTCAGTGAACCACCGTCTACTAACCGTGAGGCTCTCCGCACCCAAATAAGTCGGATCCACGAAACAATCTCGAGGGTCCTGCACGAGGAGACGACACTCGGTGAGCGTCTTCGCACTCTGTTCAGAGAGCAGGGTGTCACGATAGCAAGCATCCTCGTTGCTATCAGCATGACTATATCGACCATAGTTCTAGCTTTCACGGGTGGTGCGGCGCCACAACCCGCGCCAGCATCCACACCACCACCCGCACCATCCGGCGGAGCCAAGGAGTGGGTAAAAAAACAACTAAAAGCCTTCGCCAGTCTCCTGGCTAAATTAGCCGAAAAGGCGGCTGCCACACTACCTGGACTGATCGGAAGTATCGTTTCTTACTTGCTATCTATATTATCAAAAACGGCCGGATGGCTAGCCAAAAATACCTGGGCTTTAATCGTGGCAATCGCCGGTCTCCTACTATTCTTCGCCAGAGAGTTCCTAAAACCAAAGCGTAAATAATCCGATCGCCACGAGGGCGACGACGAGCCCTAATTTCTCCTCCTCGTGTGTTGTGCTTCCAATCTCGATTGGTGTTTCAACATTGTTGATGATTGGATTTGGGGAACTCGATGGTGCATCCAATTTACGAATTGGGGGTACTGGGTTCGATTTTGTTGAGGGAGGTGTATCCATTTTGTGTTTTGGGCGTTTTATGAAATCGGTTCCACTTACAACACTGTTGAACCCGATCATGTTGGGGGTGCGCTTGATGATATCCGTGTTCACGTTACCGTTGTGGCCGATTTTTTGATTGGCGGTGGCGATAACGATCTGATTATTGTAACCGTCAACCGGGTCGTCTCGTAGTATCATATTGCTCGGTGCCATATAAAGACCTATTCCAAATACATAGTCTACTGGAGTGCTGGCATTCTGCAAAACGTCTTGATAATTCTGGATCGCCTTCTCCAGATCCACTCTAGCTGAGATGGCGTCCTCTGCAAGTGCCAAGAATTGTTTTTGTGCATCAAACGCTGTTCCCGTGCCCAGTATAGAACTGCGAGTTTGCTTCTGTACGCCGAGGATGGCCCAGACGTACGTGCGAATGGAGTCGTTGACGCGAGTAACCCCGGCCTGTGTGAACCCTAGACCCTTATCTAACATAAATGTACCCCACGCGTTCTGAACCTCAGCAGCCTGCTGTATGTAATCGACGTGAGCCCGTTTCGGAGGTAACATTTTACAAGAAAACACGCCACAGTGCCGACCTCCAGACACTTCTGGCCCGAAAGTCATAGTCGCGGGGTCAAAATTCCCGACGTTCCGACTGACGATGTGGTCACCAGAGTGATCGTGTCTAAAATCAGTCTGCGTCCAATTCCCGGACTGGCCCCGAATGAGAATGTCCCCGAGGCCGGTGCTGGTAGGAAATGCTTTCTGTCTCCAGTCCGCGTCTTTTGAAACGTTAAATTCGTTACACAGTCTTTCAAACGCCATACGGTCGTATGCGTTGGAAATGGGATCCCAGGCGTCGTCTTGAGGTAGTGAAATACCTAGTTCTTTGAGAATCCTCCTAATAGTATAATACGCGTGAAAGTTGTAGACACTTCGGAGCATGACATTCTTGGATGTCAGATGGTCTTTATGTGAAACTCCACACCCGGCTGTTGCGCACCATACAGCGAAATTTATTTGGTTCTGCCAAAACTGCATCGGTGTGGCTTTCCACCCGTTTACCGCCTCCATCGTAGTAATCTTGGGCAGCCTATATTTCTCAAACGTGTTAGGGAAATTGGTGGCAAAGCCACTGTCCGGTCTAACCGTTACGGTTGGGTGTACAAGGCGGTTAACAACGTCTTTTTGCGTGTATTTACCTCCGACCGCGTACTTTGCATTAGAATTAAAGCTAAATGCTTTGGTATCCATTGAAAGATATTATAATGTTTGCTACTATCACTAATGTTCAAAAAGAGAGTTGTGAACTTCAAAAATCAATCGACAACTGCTACGGAAAACGCCGGGTGGGCCTCAGATCAATCACCTGCACGGTCGGATGGCAGAATGTGGGAAAGAGTGAAGGGTTTTATTATGTGAAGGATGAACAACAATTCGGTGTAAAGCTGCCTCACGGACTGTGGGGAATAAGACAGCTCAAAGATTTTGTCAACTCAGAGCTTGACGGTATAATCAACATCACAGTATCGAAGGATACCGGGCTCACAACAATGACCGTCAGCCCTGGTAATAAGGTAGTGGTCTCCCCGAGGTTGGGTATTCAACTCGGTTTTAGAGAGACATACTCCGTAAATAAAGGAGTGTTTACCTCCGGTGTGTACGTCGGTGATAACCCGGTGGACTTCGCCTTCACGAAAACTCTCAGGGTGCACCTGGATCGGGTGAACACGTCGTACAACACGGTAGACGGATCCCCCAGCACATTACTGAAAACCGTGCAAGCCAGCGACTGTTTCTTTGGGGATACGGTGACCTTAGACTTCCCACACCCCGAGATGAAAGTTTTAGAAACGGGACACATCCACGAATTTACGGTCTCTATTCTCGATGATCAAGCGAGAAAGTTGAATAACTATTACCCGATTTCGGTAGTTCTCGAAATTTCCAATTGAGTATAGGTGCCCCAATATTATAATTTAATTTTATTATGAGTATATACGGACCAGGTAGTTCTTCCGATTGGGTGACAAATTCAAAGAATTTGGAACCGACAGAAGGGGGATTCATCCCGACAGATGGTGACTTTTTAACTACCCAAAAAACAAAGGCCTTGATCAATAGAACTATATCGGTGGCCACGGACAATATTCACAGGAGTCTACTATCACAACTTAGAGAATATGCCCTGGCTGTGAATACACAAAGTCGTGAAGAAACGCATACGGAACTAAACGAACTAGGTGAAAAAATAACCAAATTTCGAAAAGAGGCCCGGTTGGGGATTGATAAAGTCCGAGAAGACCACCAGGCGGACCTTACGGAGGCTTATGATGCGTTGCTCTTAAAGGACTCTCTCAGCAAAGAAGCGACACTTACCGAACTAGACGGAAAAATAACCAAATTTCGAAAAGAGGCCAGGTCGGGTATTGAGAAAGCCCGAGAAGACCACCAGGCGGACCTTACGGAGGCTTATAGGGTGTTGCGCTTAGAGGACTCTCTCATCAGAGAAGCGGCGGTTGCTGAACTAGACGGAAAAATAACCGAATTTCGAAAAGAGGCCTTGTCGGGTATTGATAAAGTCCGAGAAGACCAACACGTGAACCTTGCGGAGGCCATTGCGGAGGCTTATGATGCGTTGCGCTTAGAGGACTCTCTCAGTAAAGAAGCGACACTTGCTGAACTAGACGGGAAAATAGCCGAATTTCTGAAAGAGACCAGGTCGGGGGTTGAGGGGGTCCGAGAAGACCACAAGGAGGCCATTGCGGAGGCTTATGGGGCGTTCGGCTCAGAGGACTCTCTCAACAGAGAAGCGGCACTTACTGAACTAGACGAAAAAATAACCGAATTTCGAAAGGAGGCCCGGTTGGGGGTTGAGGGGGTCCGAACTGGTATTGAGAAAGCCCGAGAAGACCACCAGGCGGACCTTACGGAGGCTTATAGGGTGTTGCGCTCAAAGGACTCTCTCATCAGAGAAGCGGCGGTTGCTGAACTAGACGGGAAAATAGCCGAATTTCAAAAAGAGGCCCGAACTGGTATTGAGAAAGCCCGAGAAGACCACCAGGCAGCCCTTGCGAAGGCTTATGAGGTGTTGCGCTCAGAGGACTCTCTCATCAGAGAAGCGGCGGTTGCTGAAATAGACGGGAAAATAACCGAATTTCAAAAAGAGGCCCGGTCGGGTGTTGACAAAGCCCTAGAAGGCCACCAGGCGACCATTACGGAGGCTTATGATGCGTTGCGCTTAGAGGACTCTCTCAGCAGAGAAGCGGCACTTACCGAACTAGACGAAAAGATAACCGAAGTTTCCGATAAACTGAAACATGATCGTATAGCCGCGACCAAAGCTCTTGAGGAGGCCTCTTATAAGATTCGTACTGAGGCAAATACCTCAAACAGTGCGCTTGCCGGAATAGTGCGAACAATGAAAACGCTAAAACGTGCCATAACAGTTTGGCTGAGAAGCGGGGCCCATTGGTTGAGGGGCACTATGAATATTCGTTCGGTGCCAAAGCGAGTAATAAATGTGGGGGATACGCTATGACAGCTGCAGGTGAAGTTATCCGAATGGCGGTCTGCTCGGTTAATGCTAGTGGTAAACCTGTGGGCGCAGTCGCGATAAATCTTGTAGTAGATGGGGAAGAACGGGGGATTGGAGTCACTAAAATCTCTGGAGATAGTTCGTTTTCGTTCTCCGGTTATGATCGAATTAGACTTTCCCAAGGTAGTGTTATTAACTTTGTTACGAAAATCGGTGACCCAGAGAGTTCTTCCACTATTGTCTCATTGTTAATTGAACTTATTTTGTAAATACTAATATATATTGAAAATCATGAACGAATCACCGCTTCCAATTGTCAATATCACTCCATCAACACTGTGTACAATTAACGAAAGAAGTTCAGAATTTTGGATGAATAATATCGTCGCTATGCAGGATATTTTAGTTAGAGAATATACAAATAGAAAAAGAAACGCTAACAAATATAGACGCGCGGTGAACATGGCTGAAGCATCTAGCACGGCTCTGGCGAGTGTTTCTGTGTTGTGTGGGGCGGGGACAGCTGCAACTATATCCACCATTAGAACGGTTCCTGTAGCGGGGATTTTATGTGCGGTGTCGGCCGTTTCTGGGTTGTTGTGTATGGTAATTAGGGCGTCGGGTGGAAAACTCGAGAAAAAATGTAGAAAACATGATAGAATATCTGTTCTCGCCAGGTCGAAGAAAAATACCATCGACGTTATGGTATCGAAAGCGTTGGCCGATAAGAAAATATCAAATTTAGAGTTTGAATCCGTGGTGGAAGAAATGGGGAGATATGAAAAATTAAAAAATGATATTAGAATCAAAGCGCGCGCCACCATGCCCAAGATTGAGAGAGTACTGATTGGGATAAATTTAGGGTAAAACTTGGAGATAAAGTCGGAGGAAATTAATATTTTTATTAAATAATTAATTTTATAATTTTCTTTAAATTAATTATATAATTAATTACATTGGTGCAGTAAACAATTTATTAATTAATTTTAGGAAAATTATTAACAATTTAAAAAGGTGGCTACTCGAGGGACCTCGCTGAGCTCGACCGTTTCTATCGCGGAGGCCGTTTTCGCCATCGTTTCGTCGGTAGACTGTAGGGCCTCTACAGCGCGGGGCGGCATAATTGTTTTACCCCTCTTCCAATCTGGGAATCCGAGTTCGTTCCTTATGAGGTGGCCACCGCCCGTGTTTCCTGCAATGATGCTCAGTGCTAGGGGTTTACCGGTCATCGTGTTGACGATCGGGAGATTTGATGCTGCTTTTAGTCGCAATCTACCGTTCAGATCAAATTTGAACTTGGAGTAGTCGCGACCGACAGATGGGACCAGACCTTTTTCTGACAAACTGTTGTAGTAGTCGTTTACAGCTCCCTCGAGTAATTCCCGACTTTGACTAGTAGTAGGGCCACCTAATTCCCCCGATTGCGATTGGATTGGAACTGGAGTATCTATGAAGGTCGTATCGTTATAGTTATCGATGTCACCATCTATGTCATAATCATCCTCATCCTCATCGACGTAATCGTCTCTGCCGATTTTATTCGTGTTAATATCGTAATCATCCATCTAATTTTCTTAAAATTAATTATGTATTAAAGACAAAACCATACGGGTTTAATATAGTTTCACTAAATTATATCTTCGAGTCAATACGGTCGCAAACTCAATCCATACCGCAGACTGCGTGAGCCCCTCGGGGCAAAAGGCGTGAGACAGAGTGTCGTTATTACGAACAACCCATCGACGATCGACCAGAACCAGCAGCTCTTGGTCCGCTTCCCCAACCTCGGAGCTAACGACGTCATTGTGCCGGGGACTGTTCGCATCGCTTTCACTATTTCGCTGACGTCGACGGACGAGGACCGAACCGTCGTTCAGAACCTGGGTCGCGCCATAGTCAAGAAGACCATGATAAAGATTTCTGGTAATGAGGTGATGTCGATCGATGACAGCGACGTCTACCATTGTTATCAGGACCTATGGATGACGGCGCAAGAGCGCGAAAACGCTGTCTATCAGGGTATTAACACCAGCAAAAATAAGAACGTAACCAAACTTAGAGTCGGGGCTGCTAACAAGGCAGATAACAAAGCGAGCGACAATGCGGTCGCGGGCGCTTACGGCAACCGCTTCTACATCCCGCTCGACTTTGAGTTGCTGGAGAGTCACATGCCCTACTATCAGAGCGCTTTGGCTGACCGCCTCGAATACGAACTAACGTTCAACGACTACGGCCGAGTTCTCATAGCCAGCGACATGTTATCGACGTATACGATCGATAATGTTTCGCTGGAGTACGACATGGTCACGATGCCCGAACTCGCGCGATTGATCAGAACCCAGTACGCCGGGCGCGTTGCCATACTTTACGACCGAGTTCTCCGCCATCGCAAGATGACGAAAGACAAAGGCGACACATTGAGGAATATTAATGTCAACGTACCCGCCCGCTCGATGAAAGGTATACTGATGTTGTTCGAGGATGCTCGGTTCGCGTTCGGTGCTAGAAAAACCGACAAATTCTATAACCCCAAAATCACGAAGGTAGAGGTGACGATCGAGGGAGTCCCCAATCAACTCTACAGCGCGGGTCTTCGCGCGCACCAGCAGTGGGAAGAAGTAAGAAAGCAGTTTGCTGCCGGGTCTAAGCGCTCTCCGGAGGTTGCAGCGGTTGCCAAAGACCTGCATCTCTCGGCCGTCTCCATCGCGGAGTTCCTGAATACCAAATACGCGTTATGGCTAGACATGCGAGCCAGCGACGACGACCAAATACACGGCAGCGGACGCCAAGTTGAGAACGCTAGCGAGGGTGTGACGATCCAGATAACCATTGAACGTGCTCTTATATATAATTACAGACGCACAACTCAACATCGAAGATGGTCGATACGTCTCAGCACTCTACTAAATCTAACGATTTATTAATTAATAATTTTGAAAAAAATAAGAAAATTAGCAATCAATACCAATTCACGATTGGAGATGCCCACTCTGCCATAATATGTGGGCAGACAGGATGTGGAAAAACGGTTTTCATCCTCAACTTGCTCGAGGAGTCCTACCGCGATGCCTTTCGTCACATTGTGACCATGTGTCCCACTGTGTGGCACAACGATACTTATCAGCGGCGCCCGTGGATATGGACCGACCCTGAGGTATACGTTATTGACCCCGGTGATAGGCTTCACGATTGGTTGCGTGGTTTATACCAAAGATTCCAGGGTGAGCCCACCCTATGCGTGATTGACGATTGCTCGGCCAAGGCGGCGATGACCAAAAAGAAGGACATGCTCTCCGAGCTCGCATTTTCTGGCCGCCATGCTAGGTAAAGCGTATGGATATTCACTCAAAAGTACAACGCCGTTCTCAAGGATCTGCGCGAGCAAACGAAATGGGTCGCCCTCTTTCACTGCAAGGACCGAGACTCATTCGATGACTGTCTTCGAGAGAATGACGTTATCCCAACGCGCGAGGACAGATGCTTTCGGAAACTAAACACGCCAAGCTTCTGCTAAAGACTGATCAACCATCTGCTTACGAAGTTATCAATTAATTTTATAATTAATTAGCAATTACTTAACGCTCGTTAGTAATTGCCGAGTAAATGCTTAACAATTAATTTTAAGAAAATTAGCAATTGCTGAACAATGTTGAACAAATGATGAACAATGCTGAACAAATGCTTAACAAATGTTGAACAAATGTTGAACAATGGTTAACAATGTTAACAATTTGGTGCTCCGCTGCGAGCTTTGTTGCGAGCATAACGGTGATCATAAGTATCGGGTGGTGCGCTTGGCAATATGTTAAAGTGATGAGACTTGTTAGAATAGTTAAATTAATTTTAATAAAATTAGCAATAATGAACTGCGACGAACTTCTCGATCAGCTAATAGAAGAAACCTCAACTCCGACTGCCAACATCCTGAAAGATAATGATCCGACAGAGCAATCGGAATCAACTCCAACTCCAACGGCGGTTGGTATTGGGTTGAGTGCAACGACTCCGAATGAAAATGAAAATGCTGCGCGACGAGAGCGGCTAGCTGCGCTGGTTGCTGGGTGACAATCGGAGCATTATCTCGGTGGGCGTCTCTCAGTTTTTCAGGTGGATAAGATGTCAGATGCGGAGATCGATAACATGTATGCGCGATACGAATCTAGGTTAGGTGCGGAGATGACAAAAACTCTTGGATCGGCGGCTATTCACTTGTACGCAAACGCCGTTAGTATACTTCTCCCTATACCAAACACCGCGGGATTGATTGACGATCTAGAGACTGACCCTTTTAGAAAACGCTGTCAAGGAATGGCTCAAGAAGCAGGCCATCTGGCAGATCTATTTAGCCGCGCCTCACAATATTCCGCGCCCGAAATTCGACGTGCCGGTACCGAACCAAGTTCACCAAGCGGATCTCCTGTTTCTCCCTCACGATCGCGTCGGTCGCAAGACGTACAAGTACGCACTGACAATCGTTGACGTAGCGAGTCGTTATAAGGGGGCTGAGCCGTTGGCCACTAAAGAGTCTAAGGAGGTGGCCGAGGCTCTCTCCCGAATATATAAGAGGAGTCCTCTCAAATGGCCGAATCTTCTCCAGGTCGATCCCGGCCGCGAGTTCATGGGCGCGGTCTCTCATCTATTGTCTAAGCACGATGTTTCTGTCAGACGCGGCCGCGTCAACATCCACCGGGACCAGGGGATCGTGGAGCGCTTCAATCGAACCCTGGCTGAGAGACTGTTCGGACACCAATACGCTAAAGGATTTTGTAGACCCTCATTCGCGATCGACAGAGTGGGTGGCCAGACTGCTCGCCGTGGTCTCCGCACTGAACGGAGAGGTGACCAGATTGATAGGTAAGAAGCCTGTAGATGCTATCAAGTTTAAAAGGGTGACGAGCAAGCCCTCTGCCGTCTCGCGCGGGCGACCCGTTGGTTTAGAGGAGCAACGGCTTCCATCGGATATTGACGTCAGGTACCTCTATCAACCGGGAGAGCTCGAAGGTGGCAGCCGCCTCGCGACTGATCCCGTGTGGTCTCTCAATGTATGTCATCTAGATCGATCTATTACCAAACCTGATGAGCCCGTGCTCTAATATTTGGATGATGGGCCATCTCGAGGGTTTGTTCGCGAAGAACTTCTTATGGTGCCTTCTGACACCCAGCTACCCTCGGATCGTCAGAGTCTTTAGAGAGGTTCTGTATGTATTCCGTCTGTTAACACGCGTCTTTTATCGTAGTATGCCGAGAGTCCTAATCTTTGTTGACAGTACGTTTTCATAACGCCGTCTTTCATTTTAAATCCTCTATTTTGCGTTACATCTATAATGTGTTTTCCATCTTCTGTAGTTTCACTTAGTACTCGTTTATATCTATCCCAATTTAAATTGTTAGTTCTCTTGGACATTCCTTTCGAGTTTTTATTAATAGAATTAAATTTTTCTACAAAATAACACTTACTAGATAACGCTATCGCCCTATCTCCGCTAAATTCCATTTTGAAAAGTCCGGGCTCTCTTTCGCTCCATTTATCCCAAGCCAACCATTTCTTTTTTTCTTTTTCAAACCCGTCTAGTAAGTTAGGTCTAATCAATTCCTCTATCGTTTTTCCACTAACTCTTATACACATACTATCTGTATCCATCTGTATTAATTCAAAGTCTTCTCTTTTTACGTATTTGTCTAGAAATTCGTAGTAAAATTCCAACATTCTCAATTTAGCTAGTTGATAAACCGCTATTCCACAATGGAATGGTCTCTTTACCGCACACCTGGGTTTTCTTGAAGATATTCCGTACGCATCTCCTATCTCTTCCAAATCGTCAAAGAATGCAGATCTTAACGCTTTGTCAACACAGGTTTCGTTTTGTGTATATGTCGTATTTAAATGTCTCTCTGTTGCCTCTATCATTTTTCCACAACACGAGTTTCCTAATAATTTCATTATGTCGGCTACTGGTTTCTTATTTGGTTCTACATCACCTGTTCGTCTTGCGGCTGTAACTTCTTTTGCGAACCATTCGAATGGTTTTCCGCTAATATAATCTATAACACGATGAACTCCAGTTATTTCTAGGCCGTGTTTTAAATACCATTTCAACAGTGGCGCGTACAGCAATACTTTAGTGGCGGTCATAGATCCCACCAATTTTTTCCATCTCCTCTTGTTCGGCCAGTATCTTTTAAATATTTTAACATGTGTGTTCATCAACCTCTACTTCTCTGTTTATAAATATTGGGACATTTCAGAAAACTTATCTTTTAAGTTGTGTGGAACTTCTATATCCACCTCCGCAAACCCAAACCAGTCTCCAGATAAAACTCTTTTACAAAACTTTTTAATAAATTTAGGGTTATGTGGGGTATCTATATGGTGTATAGTTTCTCTCCCACACGGCATCTCTTTATTTAACGTAGATAAATATAACGCGTTTGCATCGTACCCCAAAACAGCCTTGCAAGGTTTGGAACCCACTCTAATATTTGAAACACCAGCTTCTGCATATCGTGTAAATACTATTGATGGACCGCCAACTAGAGCGTCCTTCATCATTTCGTATGTTTCTTCTTTTGGTGCATATAGAGCATCCTCCGGTATAATCGTCTTTGAAGATTTTTGTTCTTTAATGGTTCCTCTCAATAAATATTGTATAGCTACTCCAGGTAGTGTTACCGCATCTTTGAAAATATCCACACCTCTGTGTTTATAAAATTCACACATTTTTTCCACCGCTTCTAGGAACGGTGCTACATCTAAATCGTTATAATATTTCAACCAATCTCTGAAAGTTTTCATATTATTTTCTTCGAAAATTCTACGACATTTACTTAATTCTGTTTCATCTATTAACATTTTCCCAGATAGTTTCGAATACCAATTCTCTATATCCGGTAGTCCTGGGTAATCCAGTTTGTCTGGAGAATCGAACCACTCATAAGGAAAGAAAGATTTCTGTCCTTTGCATTCGTAGGCTTTTATCCAACTATCGTAACTTACACCAGGTCCTAGATAAAGTATTACATCAAGAAATCTAAACTCTGGAGTAAATAGAAATATTGTTGCGTTTGCACGTTTTCCGACCATTACTTTCTTTGTTGTTGATGCCAGTTCGCCTACTAGGTATTTCTTTATTAAGTTTATATCGTACTTACTGCTGTTAAAACCTATAACCGGTACTTGCTCTATCCACTGTTCGATCTTGGCGATTTGGTTTTTACGTAAATGTTCTGTATTAAACCCATATCTTGACCACACTTCTTCTCTTATAGCTTTTCCCCTGACTCAAATCTTCTACGAATTTTTCTATAAGTTTTGTGGGATCTTTATCACAAATATGAGTTACTGTTCTTGAGAAATTATCTCCTATACTAACGCTTACCGGAACGTGCTCGGCTTCGTACTCTAGATTATTACCGAGAGTTTCAAATTCTGGGTTGAGATATGCCTCAAAATCGTATACTATCTGATATGGATAAAGAGTAGTGTCGCAACCGATGTTTATGTCTTTACCCGTTCTTTGAAATTCGCATTCCCACATAACTACTAGGTTGAATTCTTTGCTTCTTCTAATAAATGTATCTCTTCTCATAGTGGATGCGCGTTCTTCTTTTCTATGCTTTGCATGAATCTCACACCCGTGCCAGTAACAGCCGTGATATTGATATACGGTATTGGTTTCCGTACAGTATCCATCTACTGGAGCTCCTAAAACCCATCTTTCACCCCCGTGTCCACACTGTTCGTGGTGAATGTGAATTCCCTCTTTCTTTTCCACAGAGTACATCCAATCGATCGCCCCATAACTGTTATAACTTTTTGGGTAGAACGCTTTCTCGAACGACAAACGCGGGCGCTCTAAATAATTACCATCACATATTACTTTTGTCTCACCTTTCATACATGTTGGTCCGTGTCTCTTCATATTACTCGCTTTCGTGAATTTCTGCTTGCAATTATCGCAGGCGTAAATTTTAGATAGGTTTTTAAGGTTTTTTATCAGAAATGCGTGATTATTAAACAGTCCTATTGTCATTGGTTTATTACCTATTGGCTTATAGTGTGCTGGTACCTTTTTCAACCACCATACGTTACATTCGGTGGGTTGATATACTTCTATACCGATTTTAAAAGACTCTTCAACCTTTTCCAGATCTGAAAAAGGAATTGGTGAAACCACATTACTACCACAATATTGCTTACTAAGTTCTTTCGCCTTTTCTGTACATCTGTCGGGTCTTTTATCTGTCATATGCATAGCTAGACACCTGAACAGACAAAGGTCGTCATTATACTTATCTAAAGAAGACATACCTTTTTTATTCTTCAGCCATTCTGGAAGTTCTCCTCCTGCTGCTTCTTTGGATTGTAGTCCCAAATCTATATTCCCCTACTACCCTGTATTAGCTTTACGAAAACCTCTACCCATCTTACAAACTTCCACTTTGTATTCGGTCTGTCTATTTTATCGGACATTATTCGCGTTTGCTCCTTATCTGACAGCCATTTCTTAACGGTTTTCATTGATGATAGTGGTTCGCTACCGAGATTTTTGTGCATTATTATAGTTACAGGTTTTCCATTTTTAGTTTCCTCCATATGTTCTAGCTTGTAAGAATATGAATATCTCAAATAAAAATTGGTTGTTATATAAGGAGCGAGTTTATCGGACATGCGTTCAAACCCGTTAATGCCAATGTTTTTACGAAAGGATAATGTAACTACCCGTCTTCAATTTTCTACCTTTTCCAATGTTTCATCGTGAGCCCCCAATATTTCTTTACCTTTTTCCACTATCGCCCGAACTATAGATCTTTTCTTATTATTTGGTATTTGGTCACCTGTGTGTCTAATTTGAGACAAATTATTGGTGCTTGAAGGTTTTATTACACTAGCCCTTAACTCCGCAATACTTTCTGTTTTAATTCTGTTACCAACTTCCTCCGCTTTGGATATATCATTAAATGCCCCTCTTTTATAGGCGCGGGTAAACCGCTTCATAAACACCTTATTCTTTGTGGCGTTTATCAGCTTTGTCAACCCCCTAACTCTCAACCGTTTACTATAAGTAATCCCTAGAGATTCGGCTTCTCTTCTCAAACTTTCTATTTCTGCTCTAGTTTCTGGCGTTATCATATTTTCTGTATATACTTTTGTATATATACTTTTGTATAACCTATAACATTTATCTGTTCAATTGGACGTCAACAATTTACAT
The DNA here is from genome assembly GCA_029237695.1 of Conchocele bisecta. Classification (NCBI taxonomy): domain Eukaryota; kingdom Metazoa; phylum Mollusca; class Bivalvia; order Lucinida; family Thyasiridae; genus Conchocele; species Conchocele bisecta. Next base: position 37,312,986 of record CM055265.1, on the reverse strand, counting down.
AATGTTTTTTTCACGTCCAATTGAACAGATAAATTTCGTAGGTTATATACATATATAATGGAGTTTGTGACTTGTTGTAAGACGTTTACGTGTAAAGACTATCTACGAAGGCATCTAGCGAGACTTAGAAAGTTTCCTTGTGTCCCCCCACAATTTCAATGCCCCAGATGCCCTTGTAAATTCGTTAGTGCCCAAACTCTTTGTAGATATAAGCAACTACGCTGTCATGTGGCTAAAGGTGAACGTGGTAGACTAGAGCTGGTAGAATTAGTTGCTGATCTGCGAAATAAATTAGCTATATCGGAGGAGAAAAATGAGGTGTTGGAATATAAACTATTGTACTTGCATGAATGATTTCGACTTTTTTCAAAAGTCAATTACCAATATAATTGGGACTACAATACCACCACCAACTTTTGGTTGGAGGTGGTATCATTTTGACTCCCTCTTTTCAAAATTATTTTCTCCAAAAATTCATAAATTTTCTGTCGGGAGACAATTTTCCTCGTTAACCAATTTTGGATTTTTCGGGGGTGGTGGGGGTATTATAGAGGGTTATAAATGATATCACGGTAGGTGGTATCATTTTGACTCCCTTACTACTACTTATATAGGTGACCTGGGGTTATTCTAGGTCACGATTCACCTTACATGTCTCCACAATCTCAGGCACGTCGCCAGGCGGAGGCCTGGAAACCCGGGCTTCCAGCTAATTTTGTCTTTAATATATGGATCTATTGATATCATAATTATAGTATATTATAATTATTGTTGTTTTTGTTAAGAAATCACATATTACATTTTAGTTGTGAACGGTAACTATTGCAATCTATGGGTGTACATTGCAAGAGTTACCATTCACGAAGCTACGGACGGTACGAAAGTAGATTGCAAGAGTTACCGTTCGCAACTAATTAATTTAATAAAAACCTAATATATTGAATCCACGTTTTGATTATTGTTCGGGGGTTGGCAAGCCCCCGGACCCCCCTAGTCGCTCGCTTAATTGGATCCCACACACAACTGGGCTTCCACATCAGCCAGGCCTGGCGACGTCCCTGAAACTACTGACATACTCTCTACTTTTGAGTGTATACATAGTGTATTTACAATGAGCTTACGCGTAGCTTCTTAAGTGTAATAGAAATAACAATTTCCATTGCAAGTGTTTTCGTCATGGGTTCTGTACATGACGGAGCAAAATCCATGGAAAAACCTCTCTACAAAAACGTCATACAAACAATGCCAACTGTTGCCGTTTCATATGCAGTGGTACCTCTCTAAACCGGACACATATGCAGCCTCTGTGATCTTACTGTGATGGGTTTCTTCATCATTTATCTCAGATGTTAATGTAAATTCATAATTGCAAAGCCTAATTGCTTATACATTCCATAATTGTCATATGCCTGATGTACAGTGGAACCTCTCTAAACCGGACACCCTGGGGACCTCCCACTGTACTGGGAACCTCTCAGGGTGTCCGGTTTAGAGAGGTTTCACTGTACGTATTGTATGCTAAGAAAACTCTAAATACAATCAAATAGCTTCCTGTCTGATGTTTTTTATTAATAAATAATCAATGTATGTTTAACTATAACCGACAACCGATAACGAACGCATGCTTTCGATGAAGTATACATAATCCTCCGTGTCGTAAATAAGTGTGTCCATGTGTTATCGTTTATACAGTGCAACCTCTCAAGTTAAACCGGACACCATGTGAGGTCCCCAGGGTGTCCGGTTTAGAGATGTTTCACTCTAATTCCGATGTATGGGCATTGCATACGTGACTGTGTGCTTAACACCAACACGGGTAAACATCCGATATATTTGACAGTGCAATTGATCATATTGTAATACATCGATGTCGCAATGGTGTCCGGTTTAGAGAGGTTTCGTTGTATTATGATAAATTATGTAATATAACGAGCAATATTTTGTTTCAGACAAACGGCAAGTTACAGGTAAGAGAAAATATTACACCTTCTATAAATTCATAATGCAAACGCCCATTCGATTTATTGCGCTTACATCCCAATACAAGACATTAGACCCACGTGACGTCGCGCGTGATGTTATTGGTTGGTTAAAGTTCGTTTGACGTCATTACTTTCCATGAGGTTGATTGACCGGTAACGTCGCTGTTCCAGGAATTGCGACAAAATGACGTAAAACAAAACAAATCTTAATTTTAACGCCATATTTAGTTAATTACATTTTTGAAACAAATTCAGTGTGTAAACATAAGTAATAAAACCATGGGCTGTAGTGTTTACCGGGGTTTACAATACAGTAGGTATGTTTAAACTTTGCGAGGAGTCATCCGGACTTACACCCAAGTAAACACCATGGTTTTATGCCTTAATTACTTGCAAGGATTTTTAATTATTAATTTGATACTACACTAACTTGCAACTGAATTGCATTTACAAATGTAACGGCGACAAGGCATAGTGGTCTGAACTCACCACTATATTAAACTTAGGATATACCAGTGTACCGCCTGATCAAATAGCACACTCATTAAACCTGATAACGATGTGTACGGCTTGTTAGAAGCATTACTGATGTTTCATTGGTGAAATGGCGAACGGTGCAGATCCTGATCTGGCTGTGCCGATGCACAGGCTGGTCCGGATCTACACTGGTCGCAAATCAATAAGCCCCATTTCTCCTGCCACAGCCATCTACGGACATGTATATGCATGTATTTAACATTGTACACAATGTATTAGCTGCACGTTTTCCGCTTTATATGCAACAGCTTATGTAATGCAGTGTAATGAAATGTAATTAGAGGTATGTACGCAGAACTAGGTTCGTATATAGATGTTACGTAAACAAATTTATACGGTTTGAAAAACGGTGGTGTTGATATGTGTTACAACCAACCAGGTCCGTACGCAGAGGGGTTGTGACGGGTGCGTATGCACCCCCCCTTAACCCTTTCAACACCATTGGCCTATATAGTGGTATTGGCAAAAAGTGTAGATCCAGATGAGCCGGCTCGTGATGAGCCGTCTCATCAGGATCTGCACTTTTTGCAAATAATTTTCCAAATTTGAGAACAAAAACACCCTATGTCCATAAATGGACTGGTCTGAAAATAAGTTTGTGATGATTGGATTGGGTTGCAAACTTAACTTATCCAAATCCATTCCAGTTACTTAGGGGTGAAAGGGTTAATCTACCGAGGTCTGTCCGTGGATGTGCAAACAAATATGTTTAGCCCTTCGCGCCGTCGATAGCGCACCCACACCCCCCCCCCCAACTAAATTAATTCCTGCGTACGGTGCGTACGGGCTTGCCGACGTTTAATTAATGTATAAACGTTGCAAGCAGGTAATTAAATGTCTAACTATCAAATGTTGTTGAGAATAAATATAGTGTTTAACCCTTTCACCCATTTCACTGGACTGGATTTCGATATGTTGATTTTGTAACCAATCTAATCGTCACAAAATGATTTTCATACCAAGTCCATTTATGAGGTGTTTTTGTTCACAAACATATGAAAATTACTTTCAAAAAGTGCAGATCATGTTGAGACGGCTCGTCACGAGCCTGTTCCCCTGGATCTAAACGTTTTGCCAATACCACTATACAGGCATGTGGTGTTGAAATGGCTAAATAGTGTATATACACGTATATACAATTTCCAACGTACGAAATGTACGGACAGAAACATATTAAACAGTATTCCAGTAAATTCAACAACAATTTGTTTAGATTCGAATAATTTCAAAATAAAAGTTCTAAACTGTTGACGCATACTATTATTATCACATCTTCGATACATTTAATAGTTGTGTTCCTGCATTTAAAGAGAACATTGGCAATGTATGGTCATGCGGATATGATAATTTTGTTAAAGCACGTTCGTCCGCGCGTACGATCAATAATCCACTCGGTAAAGCTCGCGGATTATCTCCTCGTACATGCGGACGAACCGTGATCTAACTGTGACATATATCACGTATATTACTTCATTGGTGATGGTAATCAGTTCTACATTCAGGCCCGTACGCAGAGGTGGTGCGACTGCATACGCATCCCCCATAACCCTTTCAACACCACAGGCCTGTATAGTGGTATTGGTAACAAGTGTAGATACAGATGAGCCGGCTCGTTTCATAATTTTGAGAACAAAAACACCCCATATTCATAAATGGACTGGTCTGAAAATCGTTTTGCGACGATTGGATTAGTTGCAAAATTAACATATCAAAATTAATTCCTGTTACTTAGGGGTGAAAGGGTTAATCTGCCGAGGTCTGTCAGCGGATGTGCAAACAAAAACATGTTTGACCCTTCGCACCGTCGATAAGGCACCCTCTAAATTAATTCCTGCACACGGGTCAGGGGGCCGTTTCACTAAGATTCGTACGACTAAGAAGTTCGTAAGTGCAAATTTAGGATCGTCTGAAAATTTAAATTGATGGATTTACATTTATTGAGCATAGGCTCCATATGCAGCCTATGCTCAATAAATATAAATCCATCAATTGATTACAAGAAAATATTGCTAATATGAAATTTACAGACTATCATAATTTTGCACTTACGAATATTTTAGTCGTAAGAAGTTTAGTGAAACGGGCGCCTGGCATTTGCGTCTCTTTTTCAGCACCTGCATGTGTGAAGCAAGACATCGTCTTCATGTTAGACACGTCAAGTAATGTAGGAATCGAAGCGTTCTTACAACAACTGGAATTTGTGAAAAGTAACGTTCGCTACTATAACATCAACCCATTATGTACACGTGTTGGAATAGTGACATACGGGTCCGGTGTCTATAGCCAATTCTATTTGAATGGCTATAACACACAACAAGGACTCATAATTGCCATTGGTAACATTCAATACAAGCCAAACGATGGGTCAGCACGTACTTATAACGCTATACACTACGTAACGAACACCATGTTTACCGGTGGTAACGGCGCACGGACCGGCGTTCCTCACTATGCGATACTCGTCAGTGGCGGGACGTCCGTATCGCCATCACAAACTGTGGCAGCCGCCAACAATGCTAGGCAGAACGGTATAACGATGTATTCCGTCGGAGTCGGCAAAGGCGTGAACCAGGGCGAACTGATGGGCGTAGCCGGACAAAATGCTAACTATGCCCTGTCTGCAGAAAGCTTCAACGCTCTTGGAGCATTGGCACAACCCCTAGCAGTTGGGATCAACAGAGGTAGCATGAGAAACTGTACAATAAATTATTTCATTACTCCCTTTATTTACTCTGTTGTGCACTAACCCGAATCTTCTGTCTGCACATTAACGCATCATTACAGCCAGACACTCCGGGTTAGTTGTGCACCACCATATTTATTGTATAGTCAAGTATAGGTAGCCTAACATGTATATCAGAATATGCCATATGTATATCATATAATTATGGCTCAATTTACATAATCTGGGGGCCGTGTCACTAAACTTAGTACGACTAAAATGTTCGTAAGTGCAAAATTATGATAATCTGTACATTTCACATTAACAATGTGTTCTTGTAAACAATTATTGGATTTACATTGTTTGAGTATAGGCTGTAAATCCACGATCCTAAATTTGCACTTACGAACATCTTAGTCGTACGAAGTTTAGTGAAACGGCCCCCTGATTCTGAATTTAGATATTAGACTGTCTTTTTAAATAGTTATCCATGAATGTTTATTGATATATAGCCACTAATAATATGTCCAACTTGGCTTCTATTTAAATGTGTATAAACAAGAAAAACATGTTTGCTCAAGTCCAGGGGCGGTTCTGGAGGGGTGGGGGGGGGGGGGGGGGCGGTGGCACCAGTTGGAGTCTGAATTTAAATGCATTAAAATACAGGAAAGTACATTTCGAAGAGCTCGAAAATAGGAGTAGATTGCAAGAGTTACCTTCGCAAGTAGACGACACCCCCCCCCCGTTACCCAAATGTTGGACACGCCCCTGAAGCCGCTATACTTGCCATGAGCAAGTGCAATATCAAAAGATAGCGAGCGACCCTGAAGATAGATACATGCAATTTCTTTTTCTTCTTTTCTTCGTAATGCTCCGCCGTTGACTTTTCGGTGGACCCGGATATTCCAGCATAGACCGGTACAAGCCGTAAATAAAAAAAATTGCAACAATGGTGTGTGCAATGAACGAACTATAACGTTATAATCCGCGCACGTAAATATAACAGGTAAAGCGTTTTCGTGAGTTTATGAGCGACTGGTGAGCGGTACTTACACGTGTAAGGCAACTATGTATTAAACACAATGCAGACTGGGAATTAAGTTCTCACTACAGCCTTTTTTAGGAAGAAGACAGCTGATCTGGACGTTGAACGATTGCATGCACATGTATAGTGCGTTTCTTCTATTTCAGCCGTCACATCGTCAGCCGTAAGTTCTCTCGGAACACCCACCAGTAAGTACTAACTGTTGTATACTTCTAGCACAAATTTAAAGTAATAAATTTACATACTGGAGAAAAGGGGCGTATGCACTTTGCGATCAGTGTAGATCCAGATCAGTCCGTCCAACAGTACAGTCTGATCATGATTTTTGCACTGTTCGCCATTACATTTTATTTAAACCACTTTGAAATAGAATGGAGTTGAAATTATAAGGAAAAACGACCTGTTTGGAGAATTTCCCGAGGATATAAACCTTTTATAAATCGGATTTTTAAAAGTTTATACCACGATAACTTCTCCCAAAAATGTTGTATTGCAAACAATTTACATGGTTAGTAACATGGAGCCCGTTTCACTAAACTTCGTACGACTAAAATGTTAGTAAGTGCACACATATGATGGTCTGTACATTTCACATTCACACTGTTTTCTTTCATAGGCTGTAAATCCATCAATCGAAATTTCCAGACGATCCTAAATTTGCACTTACGAACATTGTAGTCGTACGAAGTTTAGTGAAACGGGCCGCTGGGTTATAGAGCCGACTATTGTTCATCAACGACAATCGTTCACGTGTATGATAAAGGAGGAAAAATAACATTCGCCATTTCTTTAGCCATTTCTGAAGGTTTCACTATGAGAGAACATTAATCGTCGACAAAGTCGTTGCTCTTAGAGTCGGCCATTGTTCACCGCCGACTATTGTTCACGTGTAGGAATAAACATTTCGGGAAAAATAACTTAGCCTTTTCTGAAGTTAGTTCAACCTTACTGTGGGCCGCTGAACTGAAAATATTGAAGAAGTTCCATCATCGGTGAACATTAGTCATTGAGTCGACGACTACTGTTCACTAAGGATTTTAAGTGTCTCTATGTCTCTACATTGTTTTCACAATTATCTAACTTGTTCAGCGACCAACGGCAAATGTAAAATACCTCCAGAAAGGCTAAGTTATTTTCACGGCATGTTTATTCCTGCACGTGAACAATAGTCAGCGGTGAACAATGGTCTGTTCTACACCGGGTATCTCACATTTTCCAGGCTGTCTACCCCAGGCGGATATCGTGTTCCTCGTGGACGGATCGGGCAGTATAGGCGTCAGTAACTTCGTGAAGGTCAAGAACTTCGTCAAAGGGATTGCGGGGAAACTGGACGTAGGCCCCAACATGGTCCACGTGGGTCTGATGCAGTTCAGCAACTATCCTTCAAGGGAATTCCCCTTGGATAAATACACGACACGACAAGATGTTATGACAGGTATGACACTTTTCTATATATACCGGTTGGCGGGAGACCGTATCCGCCTCGCAACTGGGAGGTCAAATGTGACACCATAATGAACAATTACATAGAGGATATTCCATCGTACATTTTGAATAGCGGGAAATAATGCACGAGTGTGCATCGGCTTCCGCGTAGGCAACGAGGGAGCGTAGCGAACGAGTTGCTTGCACGGACGCCGACGCACGGACGCCGACGGACACGAGTGTATTATTTCCGCTTTTCAAACATGTACGATGGAATATCCTATTTATTACACTTCCAAGGCGGATATATATGCACAGTTACTCTATTTTTGAGATTATAATCAATGAATTGCGAATAGTTATAATATAATATACAATATTATAATAATTCGCATGAATACATGTAGTTATACAATGACGTGTTTTCCCGCGTTTTGACGTTGTGTGACGTCAAATGTGACGTAAATTTTTTGAAATCCAAATTACGCAGCTGTTTCTATGAGCCAGATATATTTGAGTGCATGTTTGGAATGTGTTCAATCACATTAACACTCTAGATTAGTCGAGACCCTTTCCAATTGTTCAAATAACTTTATTTTGACTGTAATCAAAAATAAACATTTTGCATGGTACATGTAGCACGTGGTTTCCAAGAAAACAGGCGCGCATTTACGGGTGTTCTCCTCACGGTGTAGTATCTGTAAGGAGTTGATTACGGGCTTTCTCTCACAGCGAAACCTGTGCAAATAATTTGCAAGAGTGTAATAAATACATGCACATTTTCATATGCCCCAACATGGAAGACCTAATCACACCTTGGGCCCGTTTCACTAAACTTCGTACGACTAAAATGTTCGTACGTGTAAATTTAGGATCGTCTGGAAATTTCAGTTGATGGATTTACATTTATTGAGCATAGGCTGCATATGCAGCCTATGCTCAATAAATGTCAATCCAATAATTGTTCACAAGAAAACATTGTTAACGTTAAATTTCACAATTTTGAACTTACGAACATTTTAGACGTACGAAGTTTAGTGAAACAGCCGCCTTGTAGGCTTGTAGTGGAAATGAATCAATATTAGTCGATATATTGCATAATTGCAATAACACTAATTCATAATTATCTACTCGTAGATATAAAGTTGGAACCGTAGCATATATGGGTCACATGCTGAAATACGCCATCTTACGACATGTGGGCCACGGATTTCCTACAATTCTGCTTGCGCTAATCTTGTGAAAATATTTCTCAATTTCTTTACTTCAAACTACTGGAATATTGTGCTTGATATCAAGCAGCTTGATTTTTAGCCAGGTTTTTTTTTTTTTAAATGCAGGCTATTGGATTGATGAAAGCCGGCGGGCGGCGGGCGGCGTCCACAATCAATGTTAAGTTTTCGTGTTTGAGTCCATTTTTTTGTTACTGTACCACATAGAACCAACAAACTTTCACAGCTACATAACCAAGGGGTGCCCACCACATATTACTATCCAACATGTTTCTTTTTTTTAACTTTACGTATTTTCTCCGCGCAGTCGACTTAGCCATTTTCAATGTTAACTTTTCGCGTTTACAATGTTAACTTTTCGTGTTTAAGTCCATTTCTTTGGTACTGTACCACATAGGACCAACAAACCTTCACAGCTTCATAACCAAGGCGTGCCCACCACATATCACTATCCAACATGTTACCTTTTTTTTAACTTGACCCATTTTTTCAGCGCAGTCGACTGAGCCATTTTCAATGTTAACTTTTCTCGTTTTGCAATGTTAAGTTTTCGTGTTGAACTTTACCTATTTTCTCCGCGCAGTCGACTTAGCCATTTTCAATGTTAACTTTTCGCGTTTACAATGTTAACTTTTCGTGTTTAAGTCCATTTCTTTGATACTGTACCACCTAGGACCACCAAACTTTCACAGCTTCATAACCAAGGGGTGCCCACCACATACAACTATCCAACATGTGAACATTTTGTTTACCTTGACCTATTATTTCTACGTAATTGACTTAGCCATTTTCAACGTTAACTTTTTATCGTACGTCTGGTTAAAGTTTGTTGGTTAAAGTTTTTCGTTATACTATATCTCTGCAACTGCTTCGCCCATTACCTTGAAACTTCACATGGGTGTTTATCATCATCCATATTTTCATTCTACCCCCAACCGTGCGGCCCCTGTGCCCAATGTCAAGGTCAAATTACTTTGTTAAAGTTTTTTCGTGTACTATATATCTGCAACTGCTTCACCCATTAGCTTGATACTTCACATGGGTGTTTATCATCATAGTCGCGCCCACTTGCGGAAAGCGCGATATAATCGGCATTTTGGTATACGTCCGTCCGTCCGTACGTCCGTGTGTCCGGTTAAAGTTTTTTGGTTAAAGTTTTTCCATCTATTATATCTATTTTTTTAGTGTGCATGCCTCGCCCCCAAAGCGCGACATGCAGGCCAAGGCCATCTAGTCTACAAAAAGTGGGTATAATTATGTTATCCAAGTGACTATGCTTGGAAAAAACCTGGCCTTCGTGGCTTTGCCTCGTTTCTTGTTAACATAGTCACTAATTGTCTTTCATATTGGCTGAGCCCGAGATGTGCTGCAGCGCGGGCTCAGACAATGAAAGTGCTTGATTGCGAGTTAGCATTGCCAATAAATGTTCAGAAACGTTGACATCTCGTCAACATTAACGCAGGCAGTTGTGTATACTCGTCGGCAGCAGACCGTATATCGGTATTTGTATTCTTTGTATACCTACAGGTATCGACCATATGAACTACATGGGCGGCGGCACGAACACGGCAGACGCCATCAAGCAGATGAGACAGCAGCTGTTCGCACAGTCCAGCGGTGCGAGACCCAACGTCCCACGGATTGGCGTCGTCATTACGGACGGCCGCAGTTCCAACCCCACCCAGACCACAGCAGAGGCAAACGCTGCCAGATCCGATAATATCGGCATGATTGCGATAGGTCAGTACACTACCGCCTGCGCTAATCCACAGGTGGAAGACTCGGTCATGCGACACAAAGAAATGCCCATTACAAAGAAATCCATTACCCCATTGGCAGTGTCAATACATGTTGAGAAACGTGTTAATGTGGGCAAGATTACCGTAGGCGGTTGTGTATTGTTTTTGTGTTTTCATTGTTGTTGTTGTTGTTTCTTACAGGTTATGTTGGGTCTGGCTCAAATACCTGCCATACCCTTGATACTACATAATGACTTGCTTTACTGTTCATTATCAAGCGAAATGACTGTTCTGTGTGACAGGTCGGCAACTGGTTATCTGTATACTGCCATGTTGTTACCAATACCCAGTGAAAAATAGCATTTTCTCTTGAAACCATTTATGGTGGCCATTTTGGATTTTCCTGGTTTCCGCCGGTTTCACAAGCTTCCGATATTTTGGTACCACTTCACTGGTTTTAATTGAAGCATCCATAGCATGTATTTTCGGTCAAAATACCTTTCAGGAACTGCCGGCAATCGGATGGTTCCATATTGAATATAGTACGGTAGCAACTACCAAATGAGACGCGCCATGTGATTTTGTAACTAATACTCTGATATTTTTCGTAGATGACGACGACAGATGACGAAATTGTTACAGCAAATGCGGAATTCATTTGCTGTAACAATTTCGCCAGCTGTCGAAAGCAAATGTGGAATACAATTCCGCGATTGCCAAATTCCGATGTCAGTTACGGAAAATATCGTAAATTGTGTAAATATGTTTTATGCAATATTACACATGTTCATACGTACAAAATAAATGATATGTTTTTCTAGGTGTGGGTAACGGCGTTGACGTGAATGAACTCCATTCGATTGCCGACGATCCAGATTCATCCAACACGTTCTTGGTGTCTACATATGACCAACTCGACGCCATAGCATCACAGCTCGTGAACAGAGCTTGCCAGGGTAAGCAAACATAATAGAACCTCTCTAAATTAGACACTCAGTAAGCATCAGTCTGCTTAACCTTTTCACCCCCAAGTAACTGGAATGGATTTTGATATGTTTATTTTGCAAACAATCCAAATGGTCATAAAATGATTTTCAGGCTAGTCCATTTATGAAAAGGTTTTTGTTCTCAAAAATATAAAAATTACTTGCAAAAGGTGCAGATCTGGATGAGACGGCTCGTCACGAAATGGCTGTGATAATGTAATAAATTCAGTATAATAAAAATTAATAAATTTATCCTAAAATTGAAAATTTATCCTAAAATTGAAAATTTCTCCCTCAAAGTATACTGCAGAGGAAGCCTATGAGTGGAATTGTAACTCTGGCTATGAACGGTACGGGAGTAGATTGCAAGAATTACTGTTCGCAACCGATTACAAGCTATACGAAGGACCTGACAATCCGAGCCTGTGACTAAGAAAACAGACTTCCAGTACAAATTGATGGCCTAAATGTCATTGACTGTAGAAATGGTTTGTATAATGTGCAGGCTAATATACATTGATAGTTGTATCATATGAATTCGAATTCAAAATACAAACTTGTGTATGAAAATGTAATATTACACATTATGGTCAATCTGCATTGTATAATTTTCAGTGAGAGCGACTGCACAGCCAGTGAGCACAAACACACAGGGTGAGTAAGACTTTACGGAGCCCCGTAGGGCACATGGATTTTTTGTATTAATTCGTTCCCACGAAATAACAATTCATTCCCTCGAATTAACAATTCGTTTCCAGGAAATGACAATTCGTCCCCCCCCCACCCCCCGTTCAATAGTCCGCCGTGGCATTATTTTATTCACTGCTACGGGCCTGCTATAATACATCTACATAATACGATTCATGCTAACAATTGTGTTGATTTATTATGATATTTATTAACCCTTTCACCTAGAAATAACTAGAATCGACTATTGATATGTTAATTTTGCAACCAATCCATTTGTCACAAAATGGTTTTCAGACTAGTCCATTCATGAAAACGGGGTGTTTTTGGTCTAAAAAATATGAAAATTATTTGCAATAAGTGCAGATCCTGATGAGACGGCTCTTGACGAACCGGCTCATCTGGATCTGCACTGTTTGCCCAGGCCTCTATACATTTTAGTTGTATGAAGTTTAGTGAAACGTCCCCTAGGGTCGTCAGAAAATTCAGTGGCATTCCCGCTTCACAATATTGCTGTCCTGAATATTGATTGTACTCTCGTCAACACAGGTACCGCTACCCTAGTACCGGAGACGTGTACAGACCGCCTGTCCAACTGTGTCGACTACCACAGCTCCATGTGTTTTGGCAGTTATGAGCCCTGGGCCAAGGATAACTGTCAGAGATTCTGCGGCTTTTGTACACGTAAGTACATCAGTAGCCTATTTCACCAACATTGCAAAGTATACTTTTCTAGCAAAGTATACTTTGAGGGAGAAATTTTAAATTTTACGATACATTTATTAATTGTTATGATACTTAATTTATTACATTATCACAGCCAATTTGGCTGTGATAATGTAATAAATTCAGTATAATAATTATGCATACGTTTAATCATCAAATACATGTATATGAAATTGTTAGTTCTATATGAAATCATGCATTTCAGGAAAAATAAATGATTACTCCCTCAAAGTATACTTTACTAGAGAAGTATACTTTGCAATGTTGGTGAAATAGACTACTGAGCTTCGACCTTTGACTGTGAAATGGGCCCTTCTGTAAATCAAAATATATGTGGCTGTGAGTGGAGAAATGTGGCTTCTGTGTTTTGCGACCAGTATGGATCCAGATCAGCCTGTGCATCTGCACAGTCTGATCAGGATCTGCACTGTCCTCAATTCCACCCGGAATGCTTCCAACAAGCAATATAGGTAATTCTCAGGCTACATGATTGTGCTATTTGATCAGAAACTTGGCTGTTTTGTTACCTGAATTGGGTTATTGCCTATTATAAAAGTGATAAGATTATTACTGATTCTACTGCTTTTGGGAGGGGGCCAAGTGATTCTGGTGTGGCGAGGACCTGGCATCAGATCAGGATTATTCGGATTTCAGGGCTGATTATATAGTTTTTGTCGAGCCCGCTTGTGGAAAGCGAGACATAGTGATCACAATGACGTCCGGGTGTCCGTCCGTTTGTCGGTCCGGGCAAACGAGAGGGCACTTGTTGGGTCTCTCGTTTGCTGGGCAAGCTTTTTAGGGGTCTTATTGGGTAAGGTTAGGGTTAGTTTTGGGTATTTTGGGGTATTTTTTATACAGTAAAAACCCAACAAGTATCCATTCGTAGGAACGTCCGTGCGTCCGTCCGAAATCTGCGTTAAAGTTGTTAAGTACCTTATATCTCTGCAGTCCTAAGTCACATTGAGTTGAAACTTCATATGCTTATTATTCATCATCCATATATTCATGCTGTATCCCATTCATGCGACCCCTGTGCCCAAGGTCTATGTCAAATGACTTAGAAGTTTGCGTTAAATTTTTGTCAAAATTTACGTTAAAATTTTCAGATACATACTATCTCTGTAACCATGAGTTGGATTTGCTTGAAACTTCGTATGCTTATTTGTCATCATCCATATATTCATTCTGTGCCCCAAGGTCAAGGTCAAATGACTTTGCGTTAAAGTTTCTGTCAAAATTTGCGTTAAAGTTTCTGTCAAAATTTGCGTTAACGTTTTCACATACCTACTATCTCTGTAACCGTAAGTCAGATTTGCTTGAAACTTTGTATGCTTATTGGGCATCATTCATATATACATTCTGTGTCCCACTCATGCGGCCCCTGTGCCCCAAGGTCAAGGCCAAATGACATAAGTTTGCGTTATTATAAAATCTGCATAAAAGTTTGTACATACCTTATATCTCCACAATTGTTACTCCAATTTACTTCCAACTTCCAATACTTCATTTTCATCATCCATATTTTCATTCCATAGCCTGCCCATGTGGTCCATATGCCCAAGGTCAAGGTCAAATGACTTTGACATTTGTGGTAAAGTTTTTACATACCTTATACCTCCACAACACTTACTCCAATTTACTTCCAACATCTAATACTTCTTATTCATCATCCATATTTTCATTCTATAGCCTGCCCATGTGGTCCACATGCCCAAGGTCAAGGTCAAATTACTTTGAAATTTGTGTTAAAGCTTTTACATACCTTATATCTCCAAAACGCTTACTCTGATTTACTTCAAACTTAAAATAATTCTTTATTATCCTCCATAGTTTCATTCTATAGCCCACCCATGCGGCCCACATGTCTAAGATCAATGTCAAATGACTTTAAAATTTGCGTTAAAGCTTTTACATACCTTATATTTCCACAACCCTTAAATCAAACTTCAAATAAATACACTCGTGAGACCATCAAATGCCTCGGCGGGCTCGACATGCTGGCCGCGGCCATCTGGTTCTCAATAAAAACATGGTTTGACAGCACTTGAGAATCATTTCCATTGGAAATGATTCTAAAGTGCTGTCAAAACATGTTTTTATGAGAAAAATGGAAAATATTAAATATACAGCAGACGACACAATTTAATTCAGCAGTGTAAAAGTCACTAAACTAGCGAGCGTAGTGACGACAGTTTGTTTAGCAGTACGACCCAATGACAGGCGCATTCAATTAGGTGGTAACCATGGTAACAATTAACATATACCTTTTGGTGCGAATTAAAGAAATAAAAGGATTTCATTAAAAACTGATAAAAATTGTGCATCTTCAGTATGAAATGGATTACATTAACACAATTGAGTTGTATGAATTTAACCCTTACACCGCTATCTTAGTTCTTTGTCGTCTGCTGTTTATTTTCTATTTTCCATTTTTATCATCAAAAACATGCTTTGACAACACTTTAGAATCATTTCCATTGGAAATGATTCAGAAGTGCCGTCAAACCATGTTTTTATTGAGAAATAAGGCAAGATATAAAAGCAACAGCAGACGACAATTGTTGTGTGTAGCGGTCTAAGGGTTAACACACAGAGAACTGTAGCAATGTACCTATTGATCATTATACCATACCCGTAATTGTAGCTCTGTACACGACTGGGCCGCCGCCGTGCGTCGACATTCTTCCCAACTGTCCCAGCTTCGAGAAATCATCGTGCACGGGCAGCTATATCGCCTGGGCGAAGGACAACTGCCGCAAATACTGCGGCTACTGTGGTATGTGTACAGTAGCGTCTTTCTGTATTTGTATGCATACAGAAAATACAAATTCACAGTTTGACTTTATGATGATTTTTATTTTAGAATGTGACGTATTTATTACATTACGGGAGCCTTTTTTTATCAAATGTGTGCGATTTCGAACAGGGGTCGTATTGACTGTAAGCCAAATATTAGGGAAAACAGTATACGACAACACCGGTACTATATCGTATACGTTTACCATGTTTACGGTAAAGGTATATCCTATATAGTACATTTATGCCGTACAGCATTGTCCAATATGGTATGTGTGTACAAAACAAATGTACCAGAATTATACACATGTATAAACTTTGTATAAACGTACTTATTGAATGGTATATCTATACGATATTGGCTGGTATGTATGGTACGAACATACCGTACGGTCGTATAATATTGGTATAGTACGTGTAGGTTACCTGCAGAAAAGCGCTACTGTAGGGCTCGTGTATACAAAGGTAGGCAGTTCCCAGCTTATTACCTCAGCACCTTAATTTTCAATGTGCATGATCACGTGGTTACAACAACAACAACAATTACTGAAACTTCCAAAAGCGCCTTCGATTCAAGGTACATATTCTTTTATATTTTTATTTTTATGTAACTGATTTTGATGAGCTGCATTTGGTGGTCTCGGTACTTTGGCCCAAACTTCTATCGATTTTGCGAAGAACTGACACGGAAATAAAAATTCGCAAAAACGACACAAGTATGATCCAAAGTCCCGGGACCACCAAATACAGCTCACGAAGACGCGTTTGCAGTGCCATATTTCATCAAAATCCGTTGCATATTAAGGAATCTATCAAATAATACTTTGGAGTGGGCGCCCTTTCAACACTTTCAAGGCATTCGGCATGTTTCGGCTTTCTTCATTTTGTGGCATGCATATTAACCACATGGCAAAAACAATTCAAAAGCTGGGGAGTAGTTATTGCTTGTTTCTTTTTATGAAATACAATTCAATGTAATTTCTTGCAAATCATATGCTAACCTGTTTATTCTTGTATCAAGATATCTATTCCACTTCCCAATGTGTTTTCTTGCAGATGGTTCAACACAGACATTTGGATTCTGTAAGTACTTTTACTCGATAGTCTGGTCTTATACATAGGTTCACAAACTTCATCATCGTTACAATTTGCGGAGTTTGTCGGTTTGACATCACACTTACTTTGACAGTGAAAACAACAAGGATAAATACTACTAATCGGTTTCAACGAAACCTGCCCTCAAATTTTACGGACGTATAAACAATGCAAAAACAATATTTTTTTTAGCCATCTTTTCATTTCATGAAATTTTGTCCAATATTGATTTTGTTACGAAAAAAAAATTTCCCCATGCTAAATGCACATAGACATCTTCACAGTGAAGATGTCTATGTGGATTTAACATGGGAACATTTTTCTAATTTCAGAAATAGTGGCCCGATTTTCAAAATTTAACATTTGTTTTCTTAGATTATTTCCAAGCTACATGTATCTAGCCAAGATTCAGAGTCAGTTTCCAAAATGTTTCCTTTTTCCTCCCCTGTTCCTCTGCTTCTTCCCCCCCCCCCCCCCCCCCCCCCCCCCCCCCCACCCATCCCCCCCCCCCCCCCCCCCCCCCCCCCCCATGCTAAATTCCCATAGAGAAATAACTTTTTGTAATAAAAAATCAATATTTGACAAAGTTTACAAAGCCAAAAAGTCTCATTCTTAAATGTTGATAAAATTTAATACTATCGAACACAATATTTGTTTTGCATTGTTTACATAGCCGTACAATTTGTCTCATCTACATCTACACTGTCTGTGATGTTGGGATGTTAAAAATACAGTGCAACCTTAACAAACGTCACATATTTGACATGTTTAAAGAGCACTGGCTGTTGTGCATAGCTGGCTGTTATCAGGAGTCTACAGTTATATTATTCAATGTGGCTTTTATTGAATTGGGAAATAAAATTGTGGCTGTTTCAAAGAAACATGAGAGGTGGCCTTTTTATTTCCCATATTTTTACTGCATTTTCTGATAGTTTCAAAAATGTAAATAACCAAATAAGGCGTTAACATTAAGAATAATATTGTTTTACGTTTGCATGTTAATAGCAATATAATATTATGTCATCACTTGTACATTTTACACAGTGTTAACATTGTGTTTTCATTGCTCTTCTCGAACCGTCAAAACATCTAAATACGGCGAGAAGCACGTTGTGCTTAACTGCTAATAAATTGAATTGAATTGAATTGAATATTGTTTTACGTCAATTTGTCGCAATTCCTGGAACAGCGACGTTGCCAGTCAATTGTGTGCAGTTATTGACAACCTCGTGGAATTTATGGACGTCAAACGAACTTTAGCCAATCAGCAACATGGCGCGACGTCACGTGTGTCTAATGTATTGTACCGGGATGTAAACACAATACGTCGAATGGGCGTTTGCATTATGAATTTATAGAATATGTAAATATTATAGGAATGAATGGCCTTTTTGTTGAATTTATCGGGGTATAAACTTGGAAAAGTCGCGGAAATACTGGACGAAGGCCGATAAATTCCACAAAAAGGCCATTCATTCCCTATAATTCCAGCATTTGAAATAAATTCATCAAGAAAATGTGTTTATTTTCCGTTTTCTTAAGAATTTCTTAAGAGTTATTTTAACTGCGCCTGACGGTTACGGAAAGTAGTTCGGCATGGGAGTTTACTGGGATATAAATTTCGGAATTGTGTAAATATTTTTGTGCTGGAATTATTTAGTTATAATGCAATTATATGTCGTTGTTTACAGATGGACAATGCTCATACAAGGGTAAGCAGTACCAGCAAGGACAGAAGTGGGACGATGGCTGTGACTACGAATGCACGTGCATGGATGGACAGACGGGTAGATACCAGTGCTATAACCGGTGAGTTCAACAACTCCAAATTGTTACATGGCGACTGAACTGCTGTCTGTTTCACGAAAGCTGCCCAAATTGTACGGCTATATAAGTGGGTGGCAGGGTGGAGCACGCGATGGGTAATTTAACGATCGGGGTTCATCGTTACCGGAATCCCGACTGGAGACCTGGTTTGGCCCTCACATACGTCTTTGGCTTTTTGTATGTGACAGTTGAATCTGGTTATACCCCCTATAACAGTAATCTTACCGGTATTACTTTTAAATAGGGGAAGGGGCCAAGTGACCTTGGTGCGGTATGGACCTGCCACCAGGTCAGGTTATTCTAATTTCAGGGCTGAATATGTTGTATCTCGATGTAAATATTCCGTTCTGATTTTGGGATTCCCCCCCCCCCCGCCCAATGCAGCAGGTTAAAACGGGATCGACCCGGCCTTACATGACCTTAGCTGTTGATAGGCCGTTAAACACCAATAAACAAACAAACAAACGGCTATATAAACAATTCAAAAACAATATTTTTTTATAATATTAAATTAAAGGAAATTTTAAGAAAGAGCCTTCTTTTTATTTTGCGAAATTTGGTAAAATATTGATTTTACTGCGAAAAAACAATTTCCCCATGTTAAGTGAAGATGTTTATGGGGATTTAAAATGTGCAAATGTTTTGAATTTCAGAAATACTGGACCGATTTTCAAAATTTAACTTTCGTTTTCTTAGTTAGATCATTTTCAAACTGTCTAGCCAGGTTTCGGAGTCAATTTCCAAATTTCCACAGCTCGTCCACCTCTTTTTCCTCCATGTTAAATTCCCATAAACAAATACATTTTTCGTAATAAAATGAAAATTTGACCAAATTTCACCCCATTAAAAGAACTCTCATTCTTACATTTTGATAAAATTTAATATCATCGAAAAAAATACTGTTTTTGCATTGTTTATATGACCGTAAAATTTGGGCAGGTTTCGTGACTGACTGCATTTTATTTGTTTCCACATGTCTAAAAAAGTATAATACGCTATCCTAGCAACATGCCGATCGCCTGTGGTTTCACTCATTACTTTGATTTGATTACCGGTAGTATACATACAATTTAGAACATGATTAAACCTTCAGTGGAAACTGAGATATAACGGTCATAATTCTGGGGCCCTTTTCACTAAACTGTGTACGCCTAAAATGTTCGTATGTACAAGTCTAGGATCGTGTGGAAATGAATGCTCAATAATTGTTTACAAGAAAACATTGTTAATGTGCAATTTACAGACTTTCTGTCGAGCCCGCTTGCGGAGAGCGAGACTTAGTGATCAAAATGGCGTCCGGGTGTCCGTGCGTCAATCCGTCCGTCCGAAATCTGAGTTAAATTTTTTAAATATCTTATATCTCTGCAGTACTAAGTCACATTGACTTGAAACTTCATATGCTTATTAGTCATCATCCATATATTCACGCTGTGTCCCTCTTATGCGGCCCCTGTGCACAAGCTTGCTTAATTCTTTTTGTCAAAATTTTCGTTAAAGTTTTCTGACACCTACTATCTCTGTAACCGCAAGTCGGATTTGCTTGACACTTTGTATGCTTATTGGTCATCATCCATATATTCATTCTGTGTCCCACTCATGCGGCCCCTGTGCCCCAAGTTCAATGTCAAATGACTTAGAAGTTTGCGTTAAAGTTTCTGTCAAAAGTTTTCACATACCTACTATCTCTTTAACCGTAAGTCAGATTTGTTTGGTCCACATGTCCAAGGTCAAGGTCAAATGACTTTGAAATTTGTGTTAAATATTTTACATACCTTATATCTTCACAACACTTATTCCGATTTACTTCAACCGTCAAATAATTCTTTATTATCATCCATATTTTCATTCTATAGCCCACCCATGTGGCCCACTTGCCAAGATCAAGGTCAAATGACTAAAGTTTGCGTTAAAGCTTTTACATACCTTATATCTACACAACCCTTAATTCAAACTTCAAATAAATACACTCTGATACCATCAAATGCCTCGGCGGGCTCGACATGCGGGCCGCGGCCATCTGGTCATACTTTTGCACTTACGATCATTTTAGTCGTACGAAGGTTAGTGAAACGGCCCCGTTGTCGTCATTGAACTCGTCAACAAATTGTGATGTGCGTCCACATTTTCATATCTGCTGATACATGTACATGTATATTAACCGGATCTTCACCTAGCTGCATTAGCAGTTGCTTACATTTAGATAATCTCAGCATTTATACGAAGGGGATACTTTTTTTTAAACAAAATAGGTATGCAAATTACTTGAAAGAGTGCAGATCCTAATGAGACGGCTCATTTGAGCCGGCTCATCTGGAACTACATGTACACTGTTTGCAAATACTGCTAAAGAGGTATGTAGTGTTAAAAGGATTAACAACCCGACTCCCCACTGCTAAATAGGTGTCCACCCTGTGTCGTTTAGGTGTCATTGACCAACATTTCTTGTTGGTGAGACACCCTATAGTTGTACCCTCTATCAAATAGTATTACTGCCATGTTTCCAGAATTCATTTGGTTACCTCCCTACTCCCCACTCATATATGTGGCTGTGACCGGGAAAATGGGGCTTACGTGTTCTGCGACCAGTGTAGATCCAGACTAGTCTGTGCATCTGCACTGGTTGCCTGCCATTCCATCAATGAAACACCCGAATATAAATTTATACACGAGGCCAAGGATACTACAACGTTCATGTCTAGATATTGCATTTTACAAGACAGGGACGGATCTGGAGGGGGCGTTCCGGGGTTGCAACCCTCCCCCGTTCAGCCACAGAGTTTACATAGATCACAGTTTACCACCAGTTGGAGTCTGAATTTAAATGCCGTAAAACACAGGAAAGTGCATTGCGAAGAGCTCGAAAATAGGACAACACGCTAGTTGCGAACGGTAACTTGCAATTACTCCCGTAGCTAGCTATGGACGGTACGGGAGTGGATTGCAAGTGTTACCTTCGCAACTAGACACCCCCCCCCTGTTCCCCAAATGCTGGATCCGCCCCTGCAAGATACATAGGTGTTAACCAATAACAGCAGGTATGTAAATTGACCCTTTCATCCCTAAATATAGGACATTGTTATTTTTTTGTAATATTTTGTGAAACATTTCTATGTTCTGATGGGGAATTATTAGAAAAACAATATGTGAACAATTATTGACAACACTGCAGGTCTCGATTGGACGCTTGTTGCAGGCCGGCTCATCTGCACATTTCCGTTGTGAACAGTAGGGTTGAAACGGTTTGGCCATCTCTGTTTTTCTGATTTGCGCTTTCCGAGTTTTCATTGTAATATGACATGTATTTAGGAGATGGGGTTGAATCACATTACCCAGTGTGATAGATGGTGATGCATGAAATATTGTCGTCAACTTAATATCTGAAACAGGAAGACCCCAATGTTCTCGATTTCAGACTTGTTTTGTTATCAGACTCCAGTAGCCGATTTCACCAAAATTGGTGAATCATACTTTTCTAGCTAAGTATTCTTTGAGGGAGTAATTAAAAGTACGCAAAATTATTATACGAATGGCTGTGATAATGTAATAAATTCAGTATAATAAACATTATCAAATTTTTCCTTAACTTGAAAATTTCTACCTCGAAGTGTACTTAACAAGATAAGTATACATTTCAATTTCGGTGAAATCGGCTACTGGAGTGTGCTGTTTGATCAGGAGCTACACTGGTGACACATCCCATACTCCCTATGTCCCCACCCCTATCCAGGTGTCCGGTGTACAACAACCTGCCGGCCCAGTGTACACTCGTGAAGAAGGACAGTGAGTGTTGTCTCCAGCCCGTCTGTGACTTCAGCCCCCAGATCACCACGTTCCAGGGCACGCAGACCGGCAAAACTCCCGATGGAATCGGTAAGTGGCTTAGGAAAAACTCCCGATGGAATCGGTAAGTGGCTTAGGGCCTAGTTCTCACAAACCTCCCGACAGAATCAGTAAGTGGCTTAGGGCCTAGTTCTCACAAAACTGCCGATGGAATCTTTAAGTGGCTTAGGGCCTAGTTCTCACAAACCTCCCGATGGAATAGTGGCCGAGTTCTCACAAAACTCCCGACATAATCGGTAAGTGGCTTAGGGCCGAGTTCTCACAAAACCCCTGACGGAATCGGTAAATGGCTTAGGGCCTAGATCTCACAAACCTCCCGATGGAATAGTGGCCGAGTTCTCACAAAACTCCCGACATAATCGGTAAGTGGCTTAGGGCCGAGTTCTCACAAAGCCCCCGACGGAATCCAGGGCCTAGTTCCATACAACCTTGCGACAGAATCTGTAAGAAAATGGGTATATAAACCCCCATTGGAATGGTAAGAAAACTGTCTATCATGCCTATAGGTTAAAACCAGGGGGCCGTTTCACTAAACTTTGTGCAACTAAAATGTTTGTAAATGCAAAATTATTATAGTCCATAAATATCACATTAAAACGTTTTCTGGTAAACAATTATTGGATTTACATGCAGCCTATGCTCAATAAATGTAAATCCATCAATTGAAATTTCAAGAAGATTCTAAATTTGCGCTTACGAACATTTTAGTCGTACGACGCTAGTGAAACGGACCCATGAATTGACTAGAAAGGAAAGAAAGCTGCCTACTGATAAACCGGGATGTGATAAGAATTTCTGCATTTGAGTTTATACAACATTCCAATAATACATTTTATATTGCCACTTACGGACCAGTGTGACCTCTGATCATCATTCGATTCAAACTTAATTTGTTCCTAAATGTGATGGGATATATGTATAACACATATGTGAACATTGGCTTGTATACTATACCGCACATGGAGTTGCTATGTCAGCCCTCTTAGTGTATACCAGTCATCAGTCAGTTGTACCTCATGTGGCGTTTGACACATACCACACCTAATATGACATAAACGTGAATAAGATTTGGTGCAATATGTTCCAACACCATTAAAGAACAACGTCCTTTGTGAAGCAGCAGCCTCTATGGGCCTAGGTCTAAAAAAATCCCAAATGAAGTCTAAGAAGGAAAGCCGCCTTAAAGTTTTTAGGTGTAGTTCTCCCGAAAAACACCAGAGGGAAACAGTAAGAAAATAAAAATGCAGCCTATTTTGGCCTAGTTCTCACAAAACTCCAAACAGAATATCATACATTTCATGTACAATGTAACATCATGTTATGGATTCCATCACAAAAACGAGAAAACAAAATTATGTTAATAAAAATATGCTAAGCATTCGATGATATAAAACTGTTGCAACATTTGCATATTCATTTGATACCGTATTTAAAATATAGAGTGATGATTTAATATAATATTTAATAAACGGGTTTGCTGATTTCATAAGATATGCAGAGTTTCTTATGAAACTAGTCTACACCGTCATACCTTGAACATGTACTGGTCAAGCTGATTTGCATATTTATTACACTGGCATAATATGACTTTAAGTTTTATTACATTGTGTTAATACACTGCGAGCATTCATTTTATGTATAAACTGTTTGATCAGCTTGGCGCCAGATATGGACTGCGGCCTAGAGAGTAAGGACACTGGACTTCAATACCAGAGGTTGTGAGTTCAATCCCCGCCATAGGCGTGAAAAATACTTCCGTAATATTCCCAGTCTCAGTGAAAGTCGTGGATCTGTCAGACATGTCTGTTAAAATTGCCGCCGGTCCGATGGTAAACCGGAAGTTGCCGGACCGATTTTTTTCTTTTTCGGTCTGGTAAATGTTTTTCCGGCCTGGTAAAAATCTCAAGTTTACTAGACCCAATGTCCTGTAAAATTGTGGCAGTTTCGCGGAGACCATCCCTCTGGTCTATCAGATGAGACTTAAAACAAAATTCTTATTGTCATACATGACCCTACATGATGTAGGGACGTAAAACCCATTAACCTTTCAGCCTGGCGCCACATGTGTTATCTACGGCTACAATTTGACCCATTCAAAACATTTGAGCAACCGAAGTGCATACCCAACCCTGTTGTATGCAGGTAAACATTTAGTAAACTGTATATTTTATACATTTAAACAAATAATCTTTGATGTAGAAATAGTAAATTGCCAAAAACAATAGAATAGGGAAATCATTTTCTCATGGAAGCCATCTTTTTTCTTGTTGTTGTTGAACATTCAACATAACGAAATGAAGCTGCTTTCAAATTTACAAGACGTACATGTAAATGTCGGATAAACACATTGACACGGTAAAATAACCAATGTATGCATGTGCATGTTCTTTATTAATAATTTATTGATCCAGTTTTGACAGTCTTATATCGCTAACATATCAAACGCGCCGGATAACCGATTGCAAAAATCACTCTTCCATGTGATACATTAAAGAGATGGGGTTAAATTGCTACCCTTGCGAGATGTATGGAGTGGCGTAGAAATTTTGCTTCTATGTTTGTTGTAGATGTGTGCGTGTACAACAGCCACCAGTTCTACCAGAGCCAGACATGGGACGATAAGTGCCAATACTCGTGTACCTGTGTCAACGCTCTTACCGGTCTCTACAAGTGTCATGACCGGTACGTATGTGTGGCTGTAACTGCAGAAATGGGGCTTATGGGTTTTGCGACCAGTGTAGATCCAGATCAGACTGTGCATTCGCACAGTCTGATCAGGATCTGCGCTGATCGCCATTCCATCGATGAAATCCCGGTCCTGCTTCCAACAAACAGTATATATCCATATCAGACTGCATGAATGTGCTATTTGATCAGGAGCTACAGTGGTCACAAATCCCATAAGCCCCATTTCTCCAGTCACAGCCACATATAGAGAATAGTCGGTTAGTGCCATATAAGACATAAAACAGAGACATATAATACAAGCCATGTACTTTAGAACTAATGACATGAGTGATATTTCATGAAATATGTTTACACTGTAACAGAAACTGTGATATTTTCTGTACAGGATGTCGAAACTTGATAAAATGCAGAATTTTTGTCTACTTTTGATATATTTACCGACAGTTTTTTTGTAAATATTAAAAAGTAATCACATCTTCTGAGGTACAAAATTACATGACTTGTCTCGTATATATTTGACCCTTAGACCGCTACACACAACAATTGTCGTCTGTTGTTGCTTTTATATCTTGCCTTATTTCCCAATAAAAACATGGTTTGACAGCACTTCAGAATCATTTCCAATGGAAATGATTCTGAAGTGCTGTCAAAGCATGTTGTAAATTATTCTAAAGTGCTGTTAAAGCATGTTTTTGATAATGAAAAATAGAAAATAAACAGCAGACGACAAAATATTAAGATAGCGGTGTAAGGGTTAAAATCATCGTAATTTTGTTAGTTTAGATCGAAAGTGAGGTAACTTAGAATCAAATTTCATCAAACTTTTTGTTGCTCTCAGAACTTAGTTTGATAAATTATGGTTGTAAAATATCGCAATCAACAGCCATTACATATTTGAAAATATTTTGTTCAAATAAGCTGGATTAATTAATACTTATATTCAATTGAAATTTATCTGTTTATAGTTCATGAAATTAAAACAGTATTCCCTCTTTGGTTTAATGTCATATTGTTATGTACCTTAATTGTCTGCCTGTCTGTCAGCATGTCCATCCGTCCGCCTGTCTGTCTGAGGTTTGCGTTAATGTTTTTGGCTACCTACTATCTCTGTTACCATAAGTTGGATTACCCTGATACTTCATGTACTTATTTGTCATCATCTGTATTTCCATTCAATAGCCCACCTGTTCCGGCCCAAGTCCTCAAGGTGAAATGAAATTTAAGTTTTCAGCTTTACTGATTTATTGTGTTACTTAGATTTCGGTTATAAAATGTAGTTAATAAGCGCTGTGTACTTAGATTTCGGTTATAAAATGTAGTTAATAAGCGCTGTGTACTTAGATTTCGGTTATAAAATGTAGTTGAATAAGCGCTGTGTACTTAGATTTCGGTTATAAAATGTAGTTGAATAAGCGCTGTGTTACACAGCGCTTATTCAACTACATTTTATAACCGACATCTAAGTAACACAATAAATCAGTAACGCTGAAGTGGGTGGCAGGTGGGAGAATGCGATGGGTAATTTAACGATCGGGGTTCATCCTTACCGGAATTCCGACTGGAGACCTGGTTTGGCCCTCACATACGTCTTTAGCATTTTGTATTTGACAGTTGTATCTGGTTATACCCCTTATGTGAGTTACGTTTATTCGTAATGCTATATAAGGGGGAGGGGCCAAGCGACTTTGATGTGGTATGGACCTGGCACCAGGTCAGGTTATTCTAATTTCAGGGCTGAATATACTTTTTCTCGATGTAAATATTCCGTTCTGATTTTGTGATTTCGCCTCCCAATGCAGCAGGTTAAAACGGGATCGAACCCGTTTTCCCGGCCGTATATGACCTTAGCTGTTGATAGGCCGTTAAACACCAATAAATAAACAAACAAACAAACAGTAACGCTGAAAACTTTAATTTTATGGATCATTATCTACCACAGCTGCCCGACGTACACCAACATCCCAGCGTTCTGCCATATGGACAAGAAGGCGGGTGCCTGCTGCTCCAAACCTGTCTGTGAATTCAAGACGTCCCAGGGCAGCTTTACCGGTTCGGGCACTATCAGCGGGAATGGTGTCGGTGAGCACTCGATTTGGGCCCGAAATTGACAACAGTGGATATTTTTCGTCTTTCGTAGTCCCCGGAGATTAAAATCTAATAGTTTTGCTTATGAAAACAAAGCTGTTGCAGTGAATGGTGAACATCATAGGCCCCGATCAGACTGCGCAAATGTGCAGGCTGATCTGTAGCCGATTTCACTAACATTGCAACGTATACTTTTCTAGCAAAGTATACTTTGAGGGAGTAATTATTTAATTTTCCGGAAATGCATTATTTCATATAAATCTAACAACTGCATATATTTGATGATTAAAAATATCCAGAATTAGTATACTGAATGCATTACATTATCACAGCCAAAATGGCTGTGATAATGTAATAAATTCCGTATAATAGAAATTAATAAATTTATCCTAAAATTGAAAATTTCTCCCTCAAAGTATACTTTGCTAGAAAAGTATACTTTGCAATGTTGATGAAATAGGCTACAGGGACTATGCTGGTTGCAAGCATCATGAGAACCTTCAGCTTACGACCCATTTGTGGTAGCCCAATCAATCAACGTATTTGTCATTACGAATATATAGAGGATATTCCATCGTACATTTTGAATAGCGGGAAATAATACACGAGTGTGTTGGCTTCCGCGTAAGTAACGAGTGAGCGTAGAGAACGAGTTGCTTGCACGGGTGCCGAGGGACAGGAGTGTATTATTTCCGCTATTCAAACATGTACGATGGAATATCCTATTTATTACACTTCCACGGCGGATATATATGCACATTTAGTCTATTTTTGAGATTATAATAAATGAATTGTGATATGCGCATGAATAGTTATACAATGAAGTGTTTTCCCGCGTTTTGACGTTACGTTGTGTGATGTCAAACGTGACGTTATGTAAACTTTGTGAAATCCAAATTACGCAGCTGTTTCTGTGAGCCAGATATATTTGAGTGCATGTTTGGAATATGTTCAATCACATTAACATTCTAGATTAGTTGAGACCCTTTCCAAATTTTCAAATAACTTTATTTTGACTGTACTAAAAATTAAACATTTTGCATGGTAGCTCGTTGTTTGCAAGAAAACAGGCGCGTAATTACGGGTGTTCTCTTCACGGTGTATTATTTGCAAGGAGTTGATTACGGGTTTTCTCTCACAAGAGTGTAATAAATAGATCTAAACAGCAGTGTTATTTATTACAGACTGTTGATTTGCTTACAGGTACAAACATTGAATCTGTTTGAACTATTTGGAATTTCCTTATTTTAAAATACTCAAATATTAGGCTTGAAATAAACCAACTTGATTGACTGAGCCTGAGCTGTGCCACAGCTCAGGCTCAGACAATCAACTTGCTTGATTGCAAGTTGGCAGTGTCAATAGATGTTCAGAAACGGTGATAAGCTGGGCAAGATTAACGCAGGCGGTTGTGTACAAACTTTAGTAGAAAAAAAACAGATCTAACAGTCACAATTCCCGCATCATCAACTGGTTTTAGCAATTTTTGCAAACATTGTAGATCCACAGTCATCGTATCAGGATTTGCACAGTAGTTGATTAGTTCTGAATATATTTACATTAACCTCCCTTTTCTGGTTAATGGCACAATCTGAAAATCAACATGGACAATTGTATTTCATTTGGGCTACTGGTACTCTAAACTGCTGAATCAGCAGTGTTCTTGTTTGCCGGTTTTTCACCCCCAATGTCCAAAAGTATGTTTTTTTCCCCATGGGTAAACTGGGCCTAACATGACCAAAGTTTTTGACAGGTCATTAAACACCATTTAATAAAATAAATACATGTTTTTCCCTCAATTCACAAATAAAGATTCCCCTCACATCATTGTTTTTGCTAAATTGTCTGTAGCTAAAGAAATATGGAGAAAAATGTGTTTCTCTATTTTATTGTCTTCCTCTAACTAATGTCCGAGGAAATTCTGAATTTGAAACTGGATATCCTTTGTGTCCGTCGCTTAAATACTCTTTGAAATATTAAAACCACCTGCATACGGAGTCCGTTTGTCCGTCCGTCCGCGTTAAAGTTTTGATTTATCTGTCCAGGCGGTGGCCGGGGGTATACGTGAGCCGCTGCTCACTTTCTTGAGTTTTATTATAGGAATGAATGGCCTGTTTGTGGAATTTATCGGGGTATAAACTTGGAAAAGTCGCGGGAATACTGGACGAAGTCCGCGACTTTTCCAAGTTTATATCCCCGATAAATTCCACAAAAAGGCCATTCATTCCTTATAATTCCAGCATTTGAAATAAATTCATCAAGAAAATGTGTTTATTTTCCGTTTTCTTAAGAATTATTTTAACGGAAAGTAGTTCGGCGTGGGAGTTTACTGGGATATAAATTTTGGACAGAGACTTGCTACGGGCCAATCAAATGTTAGGGAATTGTGTAAATATTTTTGTGCTGGAATTATAAAACTTCATACCTGCATTGACCAGGACCCAAATATGTCTCGCGTGCAAGACTGATAAAAGAAACACTATGGACTGTGCCAAATTTTCAGGTATGTCACCATCGGCCGGGTCCTTAGACTGTGTGGACGTGGTGGCCCATTGTGAACGGTATGAGCATGGGTCCTGTGAAGGAAAATACAAGCCCTGGGCGCAAGACAACTGCAGGAAGACGTGTAACCTGTGCCGTAAGTTAATCCTTTCAACACTACAGACCACTATCCCAATGTTGGCAAACAGGGTAGATCCAGATGATCCGGCTCCTAACGAGCCGTCTCATCAGGACCTGCGCTGTTTGTGATTTTTGACAAAAACACCCCTTCTGATTATTAATGGAATAGTTCAAAACTCTACATGGAATATTCCATTCCAGTTACTTAGGGCTGAAAGAGTTAAACGCCCAGTAGGGATGGTCTGTGGCCTAGGTAGGGGATATGGCATTGGTTTTCAATATCGGAGGTTATGAGTTCACTCCTCACCCTGGGCACGTGAAAAATACTTACATAGTATTTCCATCCCACTCGTCTGTCGGATGAGACTTTAAATTGTGTTTGCGTCTCTATATGACATTAGCTGTTGCTGAGACGTTAAAACCATTCACATTTTCTAAATTGCCCAGTAATGACTGCCGGTCAGAAACAGGACATTGTAATGTTCTTTACTAGTGGGTGTTTATCAATGAACTATTTGCATGCTGGGAATTTGTGGGCTATAAATAGTTCTAAAACAGCAGACGACAATTCATTATATTTTCTTTTATAATACTCCCAAACAATATCATGGATACTTCTTGGAATTTCATTAGAATTGAGTACGGAGGACACAATTCTAATGAAATTCCATGACATATTTACAGAGAGAAATAAGAAACATACTTGTAATGTGCTATTTTCAACGCTAGTATGCAAAGAGTTAAGGGGTCAGTGGAAGAAGGGAGCGATACCTGCAACCACGTGAACCAGTGTTGTAAGGGCGCCTGGCTCCGGAATAGGACACCGTGTTTTGTTACTGAATTGTTTTTATTCCCCATCACGATAGTGGAGGGGGCATTTAGTGTTACTCTTATCCGTCCCGTCCGTCCGTCACCAATCTTGTAAGTCATAAAACTTTTAAACCGTACTAGTTACAATCCTGAAACTTAGAATGTAGCTTCCTTATGATGAGTAGATGCGCAAATATTTTGATTTTGATTCGACCCTGGCTCGTGGATTATCTCCCCTTTTTCAACTTTGAATATTCCAATTTTGGCTTTTAAGTCGTAAAACTTGTATGTAGCTTCCTTATTTATGATGAGTAGATGTGCAAAGTTTATTTCGATTTTTGATTCGACCCCCGGGTCATGGATTATCTCCCCTTTTGGATTTGGAATTTTGTCTCGTTTATTATCAATGTGATATATGGGCATCCATGTTCTATGAACACATTTTGTAGTTTGTGTATACTTTCAGTGCTGAATGTACACTGCTCCCACCGTACAGGCGTATTTCCATCTGTCTAATACGG
Organism: Conchocele bisecta; assembly: GCA_029237695.1. Classification (NCBI taxonomy): domain Eukaryota; kingdom Metazoa; phylum Mollusca; class Bivalvia; order Lucinida; family Thyasiridae; genus Conchocele; species Conchocele bisecta. The sequence goes on along the minus strand of CM055265.1, from coordinate 37,281,681 downwards.
AGCCCCACAGGGGATATGTTTTTTTTTAATTTGTTCCCACGATATAACAATTTGTTCCCTCGAATTGACAATTAGTTCCCACGATCTAACAATTCGTTCCCCTCAAATTAACAATTCGTTCCTACGAAATGAAAATTCGTTCCCTCAATTTAACAATTTGTTCCCTCGAATTAACAATTCGTTCCCACAAATTGTTATTTCGTGGGAACGAATTGTTAAATTGAGGGAACAAATTGTCATTTCGTGGGAACGAATTGATATGTTGTGGGAACGAATTAATAACAAAAATAATTCTACGTCCCCTGCGGGTCTCCGTAGTATAAGAACTTGGCTTGCTGTTGAAGTAAAACCTGAAACAATCCATCATTCTTTATCAAATATGACTGGAGAAATGTGGCTTATTATGCACTCGCCAATAGGCAAGATGGGATGTAGCGTTAGTCCATGTACGTGCGTGCGTGCATTTAGTACCACGTTTCATTTTTAGCTCGACTATTCGAAGAATAGTTAGAGCTTATGTTGTCACCCCGGCGTCGGCGTCGGCGTCGGCGTCGGCGTCGGCGTCGGCGTCGGCGTCACCGTCACGCCTTGGTTAAGGTTTTTAGTCAACCTTGTATATGGAATACTACTGGCCCTACACCCACCATACTTGGACAACTTCATCTCCTAGTGATGTATATCAATAAACCCTGATCTATATTTGACCTTGACCTACATTTCCTCTTGAATTACTTAGTTAATTTCCCTTGGTTAAGGTTTTTAGTCAACCTTGTTTAAGGTTTTTAGTCAAGCTTGTATATGGAATACTACTGGCCCGACACCCACCATACATGGACAACTTCACCTCCTAGTGATGTACATCAATAACCCCTGATCTATGTTTCACCTTGACCTACATTTCGTCTTGAATTACTTAGTTAATTCCCATTGGTTAAGGTTTTTAGTCAACCTTGGTTAAGGTTTTTAGTCAAGCTTGTACATGGAACACTATTGTACATACAGACACCATACTTGGACAAACCTTTCTCATAGGGATGTACATCAATAACCCCTGATCTATATTTGACCTTGACCTACATTTCCTGTTGAATTACTTAGTTAATTCCCCTTGGTTAAGGTTTTTAGTCAATCTTGTATATGGAATACTACTGGCCCTACACCCACCATACTTGGACAACTTTATCTCCTAGTGATGTACATCAATAATCCCTGATCTATATTTGACCTTGACCTACATTTCTTCTTCAATTACTTACTTAATTTCCCTTGGTTAAGGTTTTTAGTCAAGCTTGGTTAATGGTAGTCAAGCTTGTACATGGAATACTATTGTGCATACAGACACCATACTTGGACAACATTTTTCTCTATGGGATGTACATCAATAACCCCTGATCTATATTTGACCTTGACCTACATTTCCTCTTGAATTATTACTTAGTTAATTCCCCTTGGTTAGTTTTTAGTCAAGCTTGTTTATGGAATACTACTGGCAATACACTCACCATACTTCGAACAATTCTTCATCATCTAGTGATGTACATAACAATAACCCCTGATCTTTATTTCACCTTCACCTACATTTCCTCTTGAATTACTTAGTTAATTCCCCTTGGTTAAGGTTTTTAGTCAATCTTGTATATGGAATACTACTGGCCCTACACCCACCATACTTGGACAACTTTATCTCCTAGTGATGTACATCAATAATCCCTGATCTATATTTGACCTTGACCTACATTTCTTCTTCAATTACTTACTTAATTTCCCTTGGTTAAGGTTTTTAGTCAAGCTTGGTTAAGGTTTTTAGTCAAGCTTGTACATGGAATACTATTGTGCATACAGACACCATACTTGGACAACATTTTCTCATAGGGATGTACATCAATAACCCCTGATCTATATTTGACCTTGACCTACATTTCCTCTTGAATTACTTAGTTAATTCCCCTTGGTTATTGTTTTTAGTCAAGCTTGTATATGGAATACTACTGGCCCTACACTCACCATACTTCGACAACTTCATCTCCTAGTGATGTACATCAATAACCCCTGATCTATTATTTCACCACTCCACATTTCCTCTTGAATTACTTTAGTTAATTCCCCTTGGTTAAGGTTTTTAGTCAACCTTGATTAAGGTTTTTAGTCAAACTTGTACATGGAATACTATTGTGCATCGAGACACCATACTTGGACAACCTTTTCTCATAGGTATGTACATCAATAACCCCTGATCTATATTTCACCTTCACCTACATTTCCTCTTGAATTACTTAGTTAATTCCTTTTGGTTAGGTTTTTAGTCAACCTTGCATATGGAATTACTATTGGCCCTACACCCACCATACTTGGACAACTTCATCTCCTAGTGATGTACATCAAGAACCCCTGATCTATATTTGACCTTAACCTACATTTCCTCTTGAATTACTTACTTCATTCCCCTTGGTTAAGGTTTTTAGTCAAGCTTATAGATGGAATATTCCTGGCCCTACACCAACCATACTTGGACAACTTCATCTCCTAGTGATGTACATCAACAACCCCTGACCTATATCGGACCTTGACATTTAACCTTGAATTACTAGTTAATTCCCATTGGTTAAGGTTTTTACTCAACCTTGGTTAAGGTTTTTACTCAAGCTTGTACATGGAATACTATTGTGCATACAGACACCATACTTGGGCAACCTTTTCTCATAGTGATGTACATCAATAACCCCTGATCTATATTTGACCTTGACCTACATTTCTTCTTCAATTACTTACTTAATTTCCTTGGTTAAGGTTTTTAGTCAAGCTTGGTTAAGGTTTTTAGTCAAGCTTGTACATGGAATACTATTGTGCATACAGACACCATACTTGGACAACATTTTCTCATAGGGATGTATATCAATAACCCCTGATCTATATTTGACCTTGACCTACATTTCCTCTTGAATTACTTAGTTAATTCCCCTTGGTTATTGTTTTTAGTCAAGCTTGTATATGGAATACTACTGGCCCTACACTCACCATACTGGACAACTTCATCTCCTAGTGATGTACATCAATAACCCCTGATCTATATTTCACCTTCACCTACATTTCCTCTTGAATTACTTAGTTAATTCCCCTTGGTTAAGGTTTTTAGTCAACCTTGGTTAAGGTTTTTAGTCAAACTTGTACATGGAATACTATTGTGCATCGAGACACCATACTTGGACAACCTTTTCTCATAGGTATGTACATCAATAACCCCTGATCTATATTTCACCTTCACCTACATTTCCTCTTGAATTACTTAGTTAATTCCTTTTGGTTAAGGTTTTTAGTCAACCTTGCATATGGAATACTATTGGCCCTACACCCACCATACTTGGACAACTTCATCTCCTAGTGATGTACATCAAGAACCCCTGATCTATATTTGACCTTAACCTACATTTCCTCTTGAATTACTTACTTCATTCCCCTTGGTTAAGGTTTTTAGTCAAGCTTATAGATGGAATATTCCTGGCCCTACACCAACCATACTTGGACAACTTCATCTCCTAGTGATGTACATCAACAACCCCTGACCTATATCTGACCTTGACATTTAACCTTGAATTACTAGTTAATTCCCATTTGTTAAGGTTTTTGCTCAACCTTGGTTAAGGTTTTTACTCAAGCTTGTACATGGAATACTATTGTGCATACAGACACCATACTTGGGCAACCTTTTCTCATAGTGATGTACATCAATAACCCCTGATCTATATTTGACCTTGACCTCCATTTCCTCTTGAATTACTTAGTTAATTCTCTTTGGTTAAGGTTTTTAGTCAAGCTTGTAGATGGAATACTCTTGGCCCTACACCAACCATACTTGGACAACTTCATCTCCTAGTGATGTACATCAACAACCCCTGACCTATATTTGACCTTGACCTACATTTCACCTTTAATTACTTAGTTCATTCCCCTTGGTTAAGGTTTTTACTCAACCTTGGTTAAGGTTTTAGTCAAGCTTGTAGATGGAATACTATTGTGCATAAATACACCATACTTGGATAACTTTTTTTCATCGGGATGTACATTAATAACCCCTGACCTTTAGTTTACCTTCACCTACATTTAACCTTGAATTACTTGGTTAATGTTTATAGTCAAGCTTGTTTATGGAATACTCCTGGGCCTACATCAACCATACTTGGACAACTTCATCTCCTAGTGATGTACATCAATAATCCCTGGCCTATATTTGACCTTGACCTACTTTTATCCTTGGATTACTTAGTTATTTCCCATTGGTTACGGTTTTTAGTCAAGCTTGTATATGGAATACTCCTGAGCCTACAGCAACCATACTTGGAAAACTTCATCTCCTAGTGATATACATCAAAAACCCCTGACCTATATCTGACATTGACCTACATTTAACCTTGAATTACTTACTTAATTTCCCTTGTTCTCCTACAGCTCTTGTTTAATAACGTATGAACCGCTTCACCTGTTTTGATAATATTTGACATTAATGTGTGTCTAGGGGTGGTGCTCTGTTTTTCATACGACCCATCTGTCTAAGGTCAAAGTCACTGAGAACTTGCGTTCAACTTGTTTGTAAGGCGAACAATATATTTATCAAGACTGCCGGCGAAGGGATGGATTAGCTTCATGATAACAATGCCTTTGTTGATATTTGCGACTAGTCTGACAAAGATTTATATTACAATGTCAAGGCTACCACTATTAGCCACCACCTCCCCCAAACCACAATCAAAATGACCGGATCAGTGAAATATTTTCCGTAGTTTTCCACAAAATTCAGAGCTCTGATTTTTGACATACTTTGCGGAAAATATGACATTTCTGAAACATTGACTGAAATGTGAACAGTTAAAACTGACAGACATACCTACCTTGAAAATTGAAATTGTTTATTTACCAATTATTTACATAATTATATCTGATTTATTTTGTTTCAGTCGTTAATGCACCAAGCCCAAGCGCTACAGGTAAATAGAATGAACCTAATTGAGATGGTTAAAATACTGAAAATTAAACACAATTGTCATATTATTCCAGCAAGACATATATTTTATATCGTGTGGAGTTGAACTGGTCAGTGAACGAGAGCTACACATTTCAGTGGAACACAATAGATCATGTTGTTAGTATGCAATATTATTAACCCTTCCACCCTACAGACCATAAAGCCAACATTTGCAAACACTGTAGATCCAAATGAGACGGCTCGTTATGAGCCGTCTCATCTGGATCTGCAGTGTTTGTCATTATTTTTAAGTTTTTGAAAAAAATATACCCCTTTGTCGATTAATGGAATAATCAAAATAATAGCATGGAACAGCCAATGTCAGATTTTAGGGCTGATAGGGTTAATGTCTAACTGCCAATATCGTATTCTGTGTTTGCCTACTGCAATGTGCACATAAACAAGGCTTACATTGTAATTGCTTCACGACAACAGGGCCTGAAAATTGCACTGGTCCGAGGTCCTGGACCTGCAAATTGTAATGTCGGACCTTTGTATTTTACAAGCAAAAAGTCCGCCGGACCTGTGATACATTTTAAATTGCGATCAGCATTCAGTGGCGATGCTAAATCAGTTCTGATTGTCATCTTATAAGTTACTTGGTGACACAGTCCAGTATTTACACGTGGGGTGTGTAAAACCCCCCCCCCCCCCCCACTACTCATTACAGTATGACACGCAGACATTTTTCTACCGTTTTTCTTGTGTTAATCCTCTCGGACCTTCCAAATAATTCCTCGGACCTTTAACTTTTTTCCTCGCTAGGTCTCGACCTACTGGTAAAAGCTGCTATTTTCAGGTCATGGACAATATCATAGATAAAATGGTTTGTGTAACATTTTAGTACATGTATTTATAATTTTTATTTGACGTTACAGATTTCTGTGTCTACCAAGGGCAGAATTTCAAGCAAGGCGACATGTGGAAGATCGGCTGTGATACGACGTGTACGTGCGAAAATGCCGTGTATGGTTACTACCGATGCGTCAACTCGTAAGTTCAAGATTTACTGAAATACTATGATAATGACTTATGATATTAACTGACTACTGATTTCAAAAGAAACAAGGCAATGCTGAGTTTCCTATAAAAACAATCAGTAAGTCTAAAATAATAATAATAATAAAGTAAATCAACACAACACAACTATTATATTATATTCATTGCATAAGCACAACATCATACACTGAAAAACAACCAATTAATTAAACATTCAATCATACATACATTGAAGTAATCTCATCAATCAGACAACCAAACAATCAATCAACCAATAATCCAACAATCACAATCAATCAATCACAATCCAACACTCGCAATCAAACAATCATAATCGATCAGCCAATCAGTCATACACTGAATCAGTTGTGTATATCTATCATACCGTCAATCAATCAATCAACCAATCTATCAATCAACCAACCAAACGTTAAATCAATCATACAATCAGCCATTAAACAACCAACCAACCATACACCCGTCCGTGTTACACACCAGCTGCCCGACATACAACAACCTGCCTGCTGGCTGCCAGGAGACCAAGAAGGCTGGTGACTGCTGCACCAGCGTCCAGTGTACGCCCGGGGTGGGCACCTTTATCTCCTCCACCAATAACCTCGCCACCATCGGCAATGGCGGGCTCATTGGGGTCGGTTCCACCCCCGTGTCCCCCACAATCCCGTCCGGGGGAACACCCGCTCCCGGCACTGGCGGTACGGTGTATCAGGCCCCAACACTCAGTAAGTGGGAATAGATAGCATTGTGTATATTTATATCAAAATACTAGATTACTGTGCTTGAAATCAAGTAGCTTGATTGGCCGAGCCTGAGCTGTGCTACAGCTCAGGCTCAGACAATGAAGTTGCTTGATTGCGAGTTGGCCGTGCCAAGAGATGTTCAGAAACGTTGATAAGGCCATAACAATTAAGTACTTCAGTTTTCAGACACGTGGTTTATAGAATGTGACGCGGGAGGGCGGATTTGTTTTTAATTTGTAATATAATTGTTTTGTTTGGGATGTTGGGATCTCTGATTTATTTTCATATCGCCAGATGCATACATGTTCTATAACGTTTCTATAACCTCTTTAGACGTGAAAAATAACCAGATCTTCGTCAGATATGATTGGATTTAACATATGTTTTGCATGGTAGTGTTTTTTATTGATCATGTGACAAATTTATAGTAAGATTTTATTTCTCCTTCAGAATAAAATGCTCTACTTTTTGGGTATGACTGAAGAAATGGCATCTGCAATTAAAAACAAGGAAATCTGTAGCCTATTTCACCAACATTATAGGAATGAATGGCCTTTTTGTGGAATTTATCGGGGTATAAACTTGGAAAAGTCGCGGGAATACTGGACGAAGGCCGGAAGGCCTCGTCCGGTATTCCGCGACTTTCCCAAGTTTATATCCCCGATAAATTCCACAAAAAGGCTATTCATTCCTTATAATTCCAGCATTTGAAATAAATTCATCAAGAAAATGTGTTTATTTTCTGTTTTCTTAAAAAATATTTTAACTGCGCCTCACGGTTACGGAAAGTAGTTCGGCGTGGGAGTTTACTGGGATATAAATTTTGAACAGAGGGAATTGTGTAAATATTTTTGTGCTGGAATTATTACAAGGTATACGTTTCTAGAAAGTACACTTTGAGGGAGAAATGTGTGGATGATACAAGAGAAATAGGTATTGCATATCTTTGAATAACTGTGGAACATTTCTACACGAGACACGGTAAGCTTAATTTTGGTATTTCACTGTCGTGTATGAATATGTCACAGTGATGGCAAAGCACACACACAACAGGGCTCCAGATAAGGAATTAGTAATTGAGTATTGTCACTCCATACTTTCTGAAGCAATTGGGTATTTCAACATTTCAATTAGGTAAAATAAAATCACACTTACATGTAGTCTACTATTTACACATCAGCAGACCGCAATTATTCAATAGTTTGCTTCTAAATGAAAACATGTCTTGGCATTTCCTTGGAGACAATTCTAATGTAATACCAAGATGTGTTTTCATGGAAAATAAGAAAAATATGCTATATTTGTGGTTTGTTTATTGTTTTCTGCAGCATGATAAAGGTACCATAAATATTGTATTGCTTTTTGATACTCGCTACTTCTGATTTCAATGGGGTTTTGGCAATTTTAATTGGATATTTAAGCAAATACGTAGGGTGCTCAGGGACTATGTTTTATTATCATGACCGTGTGCACTTACAGCGGGCTGTCTGTACAAGGGTGTACATCCATATTCAGATCTGGGACATTATTTCTGTGTGCCTGTGAGAGTACTTGCTGACATAGTGTTGGCATCACGGGGGCCAGGGACTATAGTGTTTGTCGTGTGCACTGACAGTGGGCTGGCTGTACAAGGGTGACGTGTACATCGAATCAGATCTGAGACGAGATGGCCGCCAGTATTTGTGCCAGTGTGTGAGTACTTGCTGATATAGTGTTGGAATCACGGGCCGGGGATTATAATGATTGACATTACCATGTCCATTTATAGGTGGCTGCCTGTACAAGGGTGACGTGTACATCCAGAGTCAGATCTGGGACGACGGCTGCCAGTACTCGTGTCAGTGTGAGAGTGCCAGCGACGGCCTGTACATGTGTAGACCGCGGTAAAGCTACAATCTTTTATAATGTATAATTTGTGTCCATACTTGGTATATTAACCCATTTCACTCTAAGGATACGATAATTTTTGTTGAAAAAAATTCATTGTTTTGTTTTTCTCCCATATAAATATATTTTGTTGCCACTCATTTGAACCGTCTCGTTGAGTGGTAACAATATATACTTTTTGAGGTGAAATAAAAAATATTATTTTTTCGCCTAACAAGTTTAATGGAACTATAATTGTATCCTGTCTTTAATGGGTAAAGGATTAACCCTTTCAACCCTACATACATACAGCCAACATTTGTAAACACTGTAGATCGAGTTGAGCCTTCTCATCAAAATCTACACTATGTGTTGGTATTTTTCAGGTTATTGAAAAATATATAATTCGTGTTGATATATCAAGTCTTTAAATATTTTACCTCATATTGTTAATGATCTAGTTCCAAAATTAGTAACTAGCCAGTCTATGCCAGTTATTTAAGGGTGAAAGTGTTAAAGGGGAATTACAGGATTTTTGTTGAAAAATATTATAAAAAATAAAATATATTTTTTTCATCATGGCCCTGTGTAAAGTGGTTTAATTGAAGATATATCATGATACTAGGACTGCTGGGTTGTTTTAATTTTCACCGATATCGGTACATAAGTATCAGATTTTCTATCTTGTTGAACGGAACAAGATTATCATAGGAAATCCGATATGTATGAGAGAAAATAGAAACGACCCAGCGGTCCTAGTATCGTCGCATATTTTCAATTCAATTAAATTTAAAGTGACAAGTGTTTTTTGCATTAGGCCTAAAAAAAAAAGTTTGTTTCCTGTTACGGGCCCGAAAAAGATAGGGTCGGTAGGTAGGGATTTTTTTTTTTTGTTACTGTATGTATCATTGTAATTTAGTCAGACCGGGTCGTGTGAATCCATTTTTGACACCGCTGTTAATATACCTACTGCCCTGTGGAAGAGAACGAAATGTAGGGGGTGTGATCACCACAAAATGTAGGGAGGGTGACGAACAAAAGAAATGTAGGGGATGGACTGTGTCACATGAATATCTCTTCCACAGGGGAGTATGTTTACTGGAATAGTCCAATATTGAAGCATTAATATTTGACAGGAAAAATAGTCAAAAGTCATAGTGTATCTAGAATCAATTGTTAGACACACTAAAGTAAACAATTACACAACTGTAACAGCTATTATTTTCTAATTTCATGTCATATTAGGAAATAACTTATTTTCCCTTCAAAAATTGCATGCCGCGAAAACACATGACACACAATTCTAACGCTGTAAATGGCCAATACTTACAGAGCAAGTGGCCTTAAATGGCATAGATTTGGTGTGGGCCATGTTATAAATGCCATTTATCGACGAGCCATGGTCTACCACCCGAATCTCGTTGACCTTGCACCAAAAACATCGCAGAGCAATCAAACTGTTGCTCTAGCCGGCCATGTTGGATACGGGACAGGTAAAAAACGCGGTCACGACAACATTTTCCGGGACCGATGTAAAATTGACAATAAAAAAATTACAGTCGGGGCTAAAACTAGACGGTCGGTCGGGTAACAGGAAACAAACCTCTTTTTTGTTTACGCCTTACTTAATAAATGTAATTGCTGATGGTTACATTGATATTGCAATTTCTACTAAGTCTTAATATTAAGCATATAATCATATGGCTGTGACTGGAGAAATGGGACTTATGGGATTTGTAACCAGTGTAGCTCCTGATCAAATAGCACACTCCTGTAGCCTGGTAACAATCGATATTGCTTGATAGAAGCATGACATTTCATTGAATGAATGGCGAACAGTGTATATCCTGATCAAACTGGATGCATAGGCTGATCTGGGTCTACACTCGTCAAAAAACCTATAAACCCCATTTCTCCAGTCATAGCCACATATCTGTATGGTGTGAAAATTAAGTTTAATGCAGCTTTGGATCTGTTGTATATATAGCCAAATGTGCACCATGCTTTTTTGCGAGTAAGTGGGGTATATTGCTTTGATATTGAAAAGTATGTATGTATGCCTGTCTGTCCGTCCATAATTTTTCTGGTTACTATTATTTTGCGTGGTTGGTTGGTCGGGCTAATGTGACGGTGTAAATTAACGGTGGGGTTCCTCCTTATAGGAATCACGATTTGCCAGGTTTGGCCCTCAGGTACGGTTTTATCTTTGGCTCTTTTGTTACCTGCGAGTTGAATTGGGTTATTGCCCATTATACAAGTAGTAAGATTATTACTCATCCTACTGCTTTTGGGAGGGTGCCAAGTGATACTGGTGTGGCGATGACCTGGCATCAGATCAGGATTATTCTGATTTCAGGGCTGACTATATACTTTTCCCCCCATTTGTACATGTACATGAACATTTACATGTACTTGTACAGGTAATATATGGGATTTAGTACGAAACCCATTGACCCGGCCTTAAATTACTTTAGCTGCTGATAGGCCGTTAAACCCCAACAAACAAACAAACAAACAAACAAACAAACAAACAAACAAACAAACAAACAAACAAAACATATTATTCTGCAACCCTCTGTCAAATTGACTTGATCAAATGTTGCTTGTTTATAACCATAAATTCCATAACCATAAATTCACTTTCATGCAGGTAAATAGGTAAATGAGATAATCATGAGACCCCCACCTACTTTCATTGCGGCCAATACGATGCACTGTGGCCTTCAGTTTAGGACACAGGGGCCCGTTTCACTGAAGTTTGTACGACTAAAATGTTTGTAAGTGCAAAATTATGATAGTCTGTACATTTCACATTACATTACGCAAACACGTCTTATTTGGAATTAATAAATCACTGAACTACTTTCGGCAAGGGAGATAATCAATATCACGCGAACTATTTTCATACGAGCCAAGCGGATTGTTCTGTTTATGATTAGGATATATAGTTTTAAGCTATCTCCTGTGATATATAATGATACATTACTTTGTTATGTTATGGGTACTAATACATGTTGTTTCAATAGCGTATCTCTGTAACGGTATTGTTGTAGATGGAGTTGCAAATAATTTAATAATTATTACGTTCAAATGGTGGCGTAATACTGATAGCACTTCTGTATAACTGTGAATGTCATAAATGGCGCAACAGTCGTGAGGTTAAGGTCGCCGACTTCAATGATTTGATTTAATTAACTATTCCCGAAAGGGTCGGGGTTTCAAACCTCGACGTGGTATAAAAAAAATTTCTCCATATATATTATTTTTGTGATTTTAATATTTTTTAATATTTTCACAATTTTATGATTTTAATAAAAATACCTATAAATTGATAGAAACTTACCAACAATTAAAGTGTCTGTCTTTAAGTAATATATACACAGACAGTTTGTTACTGATGTTTTAAGTTTAAGTAATATATACACAGACAGTTTGTTACTGTTTTTTTAAGTTTGAGGTACTGTCTATACTGTCTATACAATATAATGTTTTACTGTCCCAAAATCTATTTTTTTTGACTGTCACAATTAATTAATTTTCGGACAGCAAACATTTTTTTATGAATTTGAAATAATTATTGTCCTCCATCTGCTCACAACACTGTTCGAACTGCGCCTGTGGCTACCACGACCAGAATTCACTGGTCGCAAACACAGTAGCCATCGGCGTCTATTTATTAAATTATTATTTTGCATTTTATTTGAATTCCGCGTGAACGCTGCATTTTGTGTCAACACCAATTACTGAAAATATTGGTGATTTTCTAAACGAATATCGGAGAAATGCGGCTATATATTTTGTCAATTTTCAACATCATTTACGGAAAAAAAAATATTGATTTTTTAAAACAATATCGGCACAACTAAATACGGTGATAGAATTTTTGTCAACTTTTCAACACCATTTCCGGAAAATATTACTGATTTTCTAAAAACAATATCGGCGAAGGTGTGCTGAACTACTCTTTATTTTAAATAACCAGCCGTCTAATAGAGCTGTGTATAATCGAGAGTATATCGTTAATTGTCATGTTGTCTCCGACAGTGAGGTGTTGCGGCACACATCAAAACGACACGACAATTTCAAAACATTGCCTAAGGGTCACAGCTGTGTGGTGTCATCAGATCAACACCACGTCACACACAACTACGCATTATCGATTTTTTCCCCACACAAAGCGACGTGTATTTACAACTAGATCTGTGTAATGTGTCGGGTGTAGCCAAAGACCATACATAAATTCGTAATTAGTCACAGATGTAGCCTTAACATATAATCGATTTCCTTAAATTACGTCCGCATGTTGACAGATATTTCAGAGCAGACGTCATTGTAATTTGCCGTTATTTATTTCCAAAATTAACCATATATTCTGTAAATGGCGTTGAAAGTTGACAATAAATTAAGACCAGATCAGTACGTTAAATCGCTATCGACGACAACTGACGATCCGATGAGAGAGTAATACCGTTTAAGCGTATCCAATGTTAAATAGACATCGTTATTTTTTTATGACTTTCGTAGTTTTTGTTTTTACCGAGAAATTCAAACCGTTTCCAATTATTGGGGAACATAATATCATGATTAGCGCATCGTTTCACTAAGCGGGGCCTACTCAGGAAATGGGATCACACGGTCTATTGTTTACACTGGATTAATGGCGGCCTCCATGAGGTCTCGGGTAAATCTTATTTTTCAATAATACGACTGTGGTTTCTTCCTTTTAGTGATAACCATGTTCCAGCCGTTAACACTTATTTAGCAACATTACTTAATATGTAGTTAGTCTGAACATTCTGCAGAGAAATCTGAATTGGACGGAATCGAGCGTTGTTTAAACTTAGTCCGGTTCATATTCACAGGTCAAAATATGAACTGAAAATGGCGCTTTGTGTGACAGAAATCCGTACGCGGACGAATAAAAAAAATATTTTGTTATAAATATCACATACAGCGAAACAGCGGTAGCATCTACTGTTTTAATAATATGCATACATATTGTAATTAATGTTTAATAGTGATATACTTATGAATAATATACGATACTATGGTTTATACTCCAGCACTATGTTTTTAGGCTGTGTGATTTGCCTCAATATAAACTGGATTAATTAATACTTATATTCATACGCTTCATGACAACATCATTACATTTAAAATATACAAATATTGCTTAAAGGGGTACCGATATGATACATTTTAATAATATAAATATTGAAAATACACATTACAATCGCTTACAATATAAGTTATTGATTGAAAATAGTCACTGCATCGTGACCTATTTGACCGCATTACCTATTGCGCGGCAACCTCATCAAACCCCCTGTTTACATAGGTAACCGGTGGTTTGGTGAGGTAGGCTCGCTAATACAATGTTTGCGTAATGAACAATGTGTTCTTGTAAACAATTGTTAGATTTACATTTATTAAGCATAGGCTTCCTATATGCTAAATAAATGTAAATCCATGAATTTAAATTTACAGACTGTTCTAAATCGGCACTTACGAACATTTTAGTTGTACAAAGTATTTGGCTTTCTTGTATGTGAGGGTTGAATCAGGTTATACCCCTTATATGAGTAATATGATTATTCGTAATCCTATTACTTTTAGGGGAAGGAGTCAAGTGGCTTTGGTGTGGTATGGACCTGGCACAAGGTCAGGTTATTCTAATTTCAGGGCTGAATTTTCATTTATTGCTATGTAAATATTACGTTCTGATTTTGGGAATTTCCCCCTATTTCAGCGAACCCATTGGCCCGGCCTTAAACGACCTAACTTTTTGATAGGCCGTTAAACATCAACAAACAAAATTGACTTCAATGATGTCAGCGGTTGTGAGTTGAAACCCCACCATATGTATAAAAATACTTTCATAGTATTTCCATCCCACTAGTCTTTTGGATGAAACTTGAATCCGAGGTTTCGTCCCTAAATGACCTTAGCTGTCGCTGGGACAATACCGAACTTCAGATAAGGTGCGTATCTGCGTAGTGTGCGCACTTATTTTAGCAGAATACGCATTGATTATCAAAAGTGGGAGTACAAAATACTCACAGCAATGTGAAAATACGCATTGATCTCAAATTGAGTAGAGAAAATACTTTAATAAAGTTGAAAATTTACTTAGTTGAGCTGCAAAAAGCAAACAATGTTTGCTTTTTGCAGCACAAATAAGTGAATTTTTAAATTGGTTTATTTTTTATCATTTGTTCCCTATTTAATAAGGAAGAAAATCAATAACACATTTGTAAAATACGCATTGAATTTGGAATCTGGGAGTATAATACTCTTTAGTTGCAGAACTTATCTGGAGCTCTGACATAAAGCACATTCACTCTCACTTCCATTGCGACCAGGTGCCCGACATTCCCGAGCCTACCGAGCGAATGTCACCTCGAGTCCGATCCGGAAGATGAGTGTTGTCAGCGCCCGAAATGTTACTTCACGGGCGCCCCCCAGCCGGTATACCCTGTGTTCGGCCCCAGTATAACCAGTCACACCGTCGTGGCCCCGCCCAAACCCAGCCAGCTGTACCACGGTACACAGACCATCAAATACCAGTTCACGATGCCCGGGCACGTACAGCCGCCCACTTTGTTGCCCAACAACACTGGCCTAGGTATTTGAATGGAGCCAGACGAGACATGCCATGTGATTTTGTATCTTAGACCATGTGCAATTTTTCATGAATTATATTTACATAAACTGTTATATATTTTGTAAATGACGTCGAATGATGATGACATTTTTATTTGCCTTTAAAATTATGTCAACTGTTGACGTCATGTACGGAAAATATTGTAAATGTTTTTCATGAGATATTGCACATGTTCTTAGGTACAAAATCACACGGCGTGTCTCAAATGTGACTATGACTGGAGAAATGGCTCTTATGGGATTTGCGACCAGTGTTGCTCCAGATCAGCCTGTGCATCTGCAGTCTGATTAGGATCTACACTGTTCGTCATGACATCAATAAAACACATGCTATACTTCTAAAAAGCAATATATAGATCATTATCAGGCTACATGACACTGCCGTAACCAGGATGCCAAAAACGAGGAGGCAAAACAATGGACTGAGCGGAGCGCGGAGGGTTTACGCTAGGCCAATATTTATACCCCCCGCAACGAGTTGAGGGGGGGTATACTGGAGTCAGGTTGTCCGTCCGTCCGTCCGTCCGTCCGTACTTACGAGAGCTACATTGTGAGGTTGCTGTGTTGTGCTGAAACCCACCTACCGCCCTATTTAAGACACTTGGATAAGTGTTTTTCAAATATAATTAACTAATGGCTAGCTCATTTGCATATTATGCGATTTATTCCGTAAGAGAATCGTTAAGGAAGAAAATAACGGAATAAGTTGCTACATTGTGAGGTTAACCCCACAGTGTAAACATCAAAGGAAATAACCTCACAATGTAGCTCTCGTAAGAACGTACGTCCGTGCGTCCGTCCGTGCGTCCGTCCGTCCGGATAAACTTAACATCAGAGAAATATTGTTATAACTTCTATTTCCTTCATCTAAAATGTTTGATATTTCACACATGCATTCCTGTAAGGCTCTACTACCATGCTGTGCCAAATCCACGACCGTCCAACCCCCGCAGATCCCAAGGTCAAGGTCAATTACTTAGTCCGTAAACTTAACATCAGAGAAATATTCTTATAACTTCTATTTCCTTCATCTAAAATGCTTAATATTTCACACATGCATTCCTGTAAGGCTCTACTACCATGCTGTGCCAAATACACAACCGTCCAACCCCCGCAGATCCCAAGGTCAAGGTCAAATACTTAGTCTCTTTACAAAACTTAACATCAGAGAAATATTGTTATAACTTCTATTTCCTTCATCTAAAATGCTTAATATTTCACACATGCCTTCCTGTAAGGCTCTACTACCATGCTGTGCCAAATCCACGACCGTCCAACCCCCGCAGATCCCAAGGTCAAGGTCAAATACTTAGTCTCTTTACAAAACTTAACATCAGAGAAATATTGTTATAACTTCTATTTCCTTCATCTAAAATGCTTAATATTTCACACATGCATTCCTGTAAGGCTCTACTACCATGCTGTGCAAAATCCATGACCGTCCAACCCCCGCTGATCCCAATGTCAAGGTCAAATACTCTTTACAAAACTTAACATCAGAGAAATATTGTTATAACTTCTATTTCCTTCATCTAAAATGCTTAATATTTCACACATGCATTCCTGTAAGGCTCTACTACCATGCTGTGCCAAATCCACGACCGTCCAACCCCCGCAGATCCCAAGGTCAAGGTCAAATACTTAGTCTCTTTACAAAACTTAACATCAGAGAAATATTGTTATAACTTCTATTTCCTTCATCTAAAATGCTTAATATTTCACACATGCATTCCTGTAAGGCTCTACTACCATGCTGTGCAAAATCCATGACCGTCCAACCCCCGCTGATCCCAATGTCAAGGTCAAATACTCTTTACAAAACTTAACATCAGAGAAATATTGTTATAACTTCTATTTCCTTCATTGAAAATTAAAATTCTTATTATTTCACTTGTGCATTCCTCTAAGGTTGTACTATCATGCTGTCACAAATCTACGAGTGTCCAACCCCCGCTGCTCCCAAGGTCAAGGTCACATTACTTAGTCTCTTTACAAAAACTTAACATCAGAGGTGAATATGTTATAACTTCTATTTTCTTTCATGGAAAATACTTAATATTATTTCATATGCTGTGACAAATCCCCGCTGATCTCGAGGTCAACGTCACATACATACCGTATAAACCTTGGCTTAACGCCCCCCTCCTAATAAACCCCCCCCCCCGCCCCCCCCCCCAAATAAAAAAAAAAAAAAAAAAAAATTTCTTTTACCAATGACCGCCAATTTCAAACACAAATAATCCTTAAATCCTTATTTTTCTTTGAAATTGACGGTCCTTGGTAATTTTTATTTTTTTTTTTTTTTTTTCTTTTTTTTTTTTTTCTTTTTTTCTTTTTTACTGGCTAATAAACGCCCCCCCCCCCCCCAATCCCCCCCCCCCAAAAAATAAAAATAATAATAATTTTACCATGACCGCCAATTTCAAAACACAAATAATCCTTAAATCCTTATTTGTGTTTGAAATTGGCGGTCTTTGGTAATTTTTTTATTTTTTTTTGTTTTTTTTTTTGTTTTTTTTTTTTTTTCTACTGGCTAATAAACCCCCCCCCCCTTTTGAAAATGTAAAAAGAACGCCTCCGGGGGCGTTAATTCGAGGTTATACGGTAGTCTCTTTACAAAACTTAACATCAGAGAAATCGGTTATAACTTCTATTTCCTTGCTCGGATCTGCTTCACATTTCACACACTCATTGCTCCAATGGACCTCTACCACCCTGTGACAAATTCACGTTCATGCCGCTCGCGCTAATCCCAGAGTCAAGGTCACAAGCCCACACACTTGGAAATTTGTACATATTTTAGGGGTACCTGGGCCCACGCGGGGGGTATATTCCGTAAGCCTCGCTTACTGACCAATCTAGTTGAAGATGAAATCCTAAAAAAATGAAGAGGCCAACAAAACGAGGAGGCAACTATTTGGTCGCAAAACCCATAAGTCCCATTTCTCCAGTCACTTCCACATGAGAGTTTCCGTCTGTTTTAATTAATATCCCCTCGCTGATAAGTCTATGTACATACGTTCACCTTCCATTTCTTAATAACTGATGCACCACTTCACCAATTTTAAGCATTTGGCCGCAATGTGTGTCTAGGAATGCTGCTTTGTTTCGCGTAAACCACGCACCTGAACACCCAATGTCAAGGTCTTATGAGGAAAATGATCAAAAACTGCACTGTTTGCCATTCCATCAAGGAAACACCCGCCATGCATGTTTGTAACAAGGAATATAGATCGATATCAGGCTACAATAGTTTGAAATATGATCGGCTCCTACTGCTAGCCCCATTTCTCAGTTGCAGCCACATATGACTACTGTCTGTTCCACGTTTTACTGCCGACGAACTTTTGGCTATTAAACACATTAAATCTAAAAAATATTTAAAAGTAAGTACTTTTTTATCAATAACAAAAAATTCACCCTCCGCCAAAAAAAATTATTTGATGAAATTCCATCAAATATTGATTTTATTGCGAAAAAACGATTTTCCTATGGGAATTTAACATGGGGGCTAAACATAGATTTTTAATTTTCTTCTTTTTTTTTGTTGACCGATTTTCAAAATGTAACTTTTGTTTTCTTAGTTACATCATTTTCAAGCTATCTCGCCAGGTTTCGGAGTCAATTTCCAAAATGGTTTGTATTTTGATCCATCAGGATAAAAAAAAGAAAAAAAATTGAAATTGACTCTCCATGTTAAATTCCCATAGGAAAATCGTTTTTTCGCAATAAAATCAATATTTGATGGAATTTCATCAAATAATGTTTTTCCTGGAGGGTGACTTTTTTGTTATTGATGAAAAAGTACTTACTTTTAAAAATGTTTTAGATTTAATGTGTTTAATAGTTAAAAGTTCGTCGGCAGCAAAATGTGGAACAGACAGTAGACCGTGTGCATTGTAGGCGTTTGTATACGACTATGCTGTGTTTATTGTAGGCGTATGTGTATGATTATGCCTTGTGTATTGTGGTCGTATGTATATGACTATGCTGTATGTATTGTAGGCGTGTGTGTATGATTATGCCGTGTGTATTGTGGTCGTATGTATATGACTATGCTGTGTGTATTGTAGGCGTGTGTGTATGATTATGCCGTGTGTATTGTGATCGTATGATATATGACTATGCTGTGTGTATTGTAGGCGTGTGTGTATGATTATGCCGTGTGTATTGTGAGCGTAGGTATATGACTATGCTGTGGGTATTGTAAGCGAGTGTATATATGACTATGCCGTATTTATTTTACGTGTGTGTGTATGACTATGCCGTGTGTATTGTAGGCGTGTGTGTATGACTATGCTGTGTGTATTGTAGGCGTGTGGATATGATTATGCCATATTTATTTTAGGCGTGTGTGTATGACTGCTGTATTTATTTTAGGCGTGTGTGTATGACTATGCCATGTGTATTGTAGGCGTGTGTGTATAACTATGTTGTGTGAATTGTAAGTCTGTGTATATGACTATGCCGTATTTATTTTAGGCGTGTGTGTATGACTATGCCGTATTTATTTTAGGCGTGTATGTATGACTATGCCGTGTGTATTATAGGCATGTGTGTATGACTATGCCGTGTGTATTGTAGGTGTGTGTATATGATTATGCTGTGTGCATTGTAAGCGTGTGTGTGTATTGTATGCGTGTGTGTATGACTATGCTGTGTGTATTGTTGGCGTGTGTGTATGACTATGTCGTGTGTATTGTAGGTGTGTGTATATGACTATGCTGTGTGTATTGTAAGCGTGTGTATATGACTCTGCCGTATTTATTGTAGGTGTGTGTGTATGACTATGCCGTGTGTATTGTAGGCGTGTGTGTATGACTATGCTGTGTATATTGTCAGTGTGTGTGGATGACTATGCCGTGTGTATTGTAGGTGTATGTATATGACTATGCTGTGTGTATTGTAAGCGTGTGTATATGACTGCCGTATTTATTGTAGGCGTGTGTGTTTGACTATGCTGTTTGTATTGTAGGCGTGTGTGTATCACTGTATGACTGATGTTTTATTGTAGGTGTGTGTGTGTGACTAGGCCGTGTGTGTTGTAGGTGTGTGTATATGACAATGATGTGTGTATTGTAGGTGTGTGTATATGGCTATGCTGTGTGTATATGACTATGCCGTGTGCATGACTATGTCAGGTGTATTGTAGGCGTATGTGTATGACTATGCCGTGTGTATTGTAGGTGTGTGTATATACAAGGGCAATTCGTATAGCCAGAGCGCCACCTGGGAGGACGGCTGTGACTACAACTGCCATTGTGAGGACGCCTCAATCGGCTTGTACAGATGTAGAGATAAGTAAGCTAATGGGCAATGTGTCGAGGAAAGTACTAGTTGCGAATGTAACTCTTGCAATCTACTCCTGTACAGTCCGTAGCGGACGGTACGGGAGTAGATTACAAGAGTTACCTTCGCAACTAGGAAAGTACAAGTTAGATTTGTGGCGATACTGAAAAATTGCTCTTCGGTACATGAAGACTTTTGTCCACTATATTTTCATTTTCCATCAATTTATATTTAACATTTATATCCCGATGAATTACATTAGCCCAACATGACGTCGCTCACGTTGCTGATTTGTTGGAGTTTATCAGAAGTCTGTATGATTACAACGTAACGCTTATAACATTGTTCTGAATGGCAACGTCGTTGTTCATGAATTGCGACAAAATAACGTAAAACAAGATGTTATTTAATTTTTTGAAATTGTTGAAAATGGAACGTAAACATGGTAAAAATAAGTTCTAAAGCCTGTTGTGTTTACTGTGGTAAGTAAAACCACAGTAAACACAACGGCCCACATGTGGCCCAACAGACGGGAATTGGAAAAAAATGTCATACCAAATGTAGATTCTATTCCGCATTTCTATGAAAATTTTGTCATCTTTCGACTTCACAAAGAAAATATCGCAGTTTCTGTAAAAAATATTCATGAAAAATCGTTCTTAGGTTTAAAATCACATGGCATCTCATTTGAAAGGGCTGACCTACCCGTGTGTGTATGACACAGGTGTAGCCAGTATACGAATCTGCCACGCCAGTGTCACCTGGAACCCGACCCCCAGAACGGCTGCTGTAAGGTGCCTGTGTGTGTCTGGCCCAGCAACTCTTCCTCCATCACCGGCCACGGTCTCGTAACCCCCCCACCATCAACCACGACACCGTCGCCGCTGACCAAGGGTGAGTTATTGTCCCTCCACCAATCACCGATAGCATTGTTGCTGCACTCCGCGCCGTAGTAAAATGTTTCACTTTGACATAGGCTTTGGAAATATATCCAAAATTGGCATCAAATATAGGCAGTTTACATGATGATGGCAGTCGGACAACATACGATTAATGAGAATTTGCTTCTCATATTAATGTGATTCCAAATCTTATAACTACCATTCCAGTCATGTTGTCGTAAAAATGTTTCGTGTCAAAATAGACTCAGGGGGCCGTTGCACTAAACTTTGTACGATTAAAATGTTTGTAAGTATAAAATTATGATGGTCTGTAAATTCCACATTAACAATGTTTTCTTGTAAACAATTATTGGATTTACATTTATTGAGCATAGGCTGCATATGCAGCCCATGCTCAATAAATGTAAATCCATAAATTAATATTTCCAGATGATCTTAAATTTGCACGTATGAACATTTTAGTTGTACGAAGTTTAGTGAAACGGGCCCCTGACGAACTACATTTAGCTGCATAAAGAAGATACTCCATAAACACATTTTTGTCTTGATAGCTTCTAGATGAGAAATGCGTTTTTGCGTACATTCTCTGTGGAGCTGAGTGGAATCTCGTCAGGAAACCGGTGCATTTTTCGACGTGGAACATTTTACATTTTATGCTGGCGAACATAAATAAATGGAGCTATGGGATTTTTGACAAGTGTAGCTCCTGATCAAATAGTGCACGCATATAGCCTACTACTGATCTATATTGATTGTTAGAAACACGATGCATGTTTCATTTATTGAATGGCGAACAGTGCAGATTCAGATCAGACTGTGCGTATGCAAAGGCTGATCTGGATCTACAATGGTCGCAAACCCGTAAGACGTATCCAGTCACATCACATATAACTATCATATCCAAATTCGGTATACACGTTTATCCTGGAAAGACGAAGAATCCTATTGTTTATCAAAACTTTCCGATGAATTTTCTCCCCTTAGCAGGTATTTTTAATTTTCACACTCTGTACGCTTGTCCACGCAATAACTCAAGTCTCTTTACGGATTGTAACTAAATTCGGTATATACATATTTATATCGGCAAGACAAAGAACCCTAATGATTTTCAATTTCAAATTGTCTGATGACTTATCTCCCCTGAGCGGCCATTTATATTTCACACTCTGTATCCTTTCTTGTCCACAAAATATCTAGCGTTCTACTTGACGGATCATAACCAAATTTTGTACACATGTTTATCATGCCAAGAGGAAGAACCGAATTGGTTTTTATTGAGTTATCTCCCCTTCTTGGCTAGCTATGCCTCAGTGTGCATTTATTGTGACCTTTGCGAGTCTTGTTTTACTAATTCCAGCATTTTTACTAATTTAATAATTTTTAGCTCGCCTGCACGAAGTGCAGAAGAGCTTATAGCATAACCCCCGGCGTCGACGGCGTCGGCGTCCACAAACTTAACGTTGGGTAAATGTCTTATAACTTCTGTTTCCTTTCATGGAACACCTTGTTATTTCATACATGCGTTCCTCAGATGACCCTCTATCATGCTGTAGCAAATCCATGACCCACCACCCAACCCTTACCCCAAGGTCAAGGTCACAAACTTAGCACATTCATAAACTTAACCTTGGGGTAAATTTCTTATAACATCTGTTTCCTTTCATGGAACGCCTTGATATTTCATACATGCATTTCTCAGATGACCCTCTATCATGCTGTAGCAAATCCATGACCCACCACCCAACCCTTACCCCAAGGTCAAGGTCACAAACATTGTACATTCATAAACTTAACGTTGAGGTAAACGTCTTATAACATCTGTTTCCTTTCATGGAACACCTTGATATTTCATACATGCATTCCTCAGATGACCCTCTATCATGCTGTAGCAAATCCACGACTCACCACACAACCCTTACCCCAAGGCCAAGGTCACAAACTTTGCATGTTCATAAACTTAATGTTGGGGTAAATGTTGTGTAACTTCTGTTTATTTACAGGGAATGCCTTCATATTTCATACATGCATTCACCTGGTGACCCTCTATCATCATGTAGCAAATCCACGATCCACCACCCAACCCTTACCCCAAGGTCAAGGTCATAAACTTAGCATGTTCATAAACTTAACGTTGGGGTAAATTTTGCGTAACTTCTTTTTATTTACAGGGAACGCCTTCATATTTCATACATGGATTCATCTGATGATACTCTATCGTGCTATAGCAAATCCATGACCCACCGCCCATCCCTTACCCCAAGGCCAAGGTCACAAACTTAGCACATTCATAAACTTAACGTTGGGGTAAATGTCTTATAACATCTGTTTTCTTTCATGGAATGCTTTGATATTTCATACATGCATTCCTCAGATGACCATCTATCATGCTGTAGCAAATCCACGACTAACCGCCCAACCCTTACCCCAAGGTCAAGATCACAAACCTAACACATTCATAAACTTAACGTTGGGGTAAATGTCTTATAACTTCTGTTTATTTACAGGGAAATACCTTCATATTTCATACATGCATTCATCTGATGATACTCTATCGTGCTATAGCAAATCCATGACCAACCTCCCACCCCTTTCCCGAAGGTCAGGGTCACATACTTAGCACATTGATAAACTTAACGTCGGGGTAAATGTCTTATAACTTCTGTTTCCTTTCATGGAACGCCTTGATATTTCATACATGCATTCATCTGATGATACCCTATCCTGCTATCGCAAATCCATGCCCCACCACCCACCCCTTACCCCAAGGTCAAGGTCAAGGTCACAAACTTAGCACATTCATAAACTTAACGTTGGGGTAAATGTCTTATAACATCTGTTTTCTTTCATGGAACGCCTTGATATTTCATGCATGCATTCCTCAGATGACCCTATATTCTGCTGTAGCAAATCAGCAAGCAACCCACCACTCAACCCTTACACCAAGGTCAAGGTCACAAACTTAGCATGTTCATAAACTTAACGTTGGGGTAAATGTTGTGTAAATTCTGTTTTTTTTTAAAGGGAACGCTTTGATATTTCATACATGCATTCATCTGATAATCTTCTATTGTGCTACAGCAAATCCATGACCCACCCCACCCCACCCCCCCCCCCCACCCCTTTCCCCAAGATCAACATAATACACTTAACGTTGGAGTAAATGTCTTTTTATAACTCTTCTGTTTCTTAACGTTGGGGTAAATGTTGTGTAAATTCTGTTGTTTTTTTTTTTAAAGGGAACGCTTTGATATTTCATACATGCATTCATCTGATGATACTCTATCGTGCTATAGCAAATCCATGACCCACCCCCAACTCTTTCCCCAAGGTCAAGGTCACAAACATAGCACATTCATAAACTTAACGTTGGGGTAAATGTCTTATAACATCTCTTACCTTTCATGGAACGCCTTGATATTTCATACATGCATTCATCTGATGATACTATATCATAATATAGCAAATCCATGACCCACCGCCCACCCCTTACCCCAAGGTCAAGGTCACAAACATAGCATGTTCATAAACTTAATGTTGGGGTAAATTTTGTGTAACTTCTTTTTCTTTACAAGGATCGCTTTGATATTTCATACATGCATTCATCTGATGATCCTCTATTCTGCTACAGCAAATCCATGACCCACCCCACCCTTTTCCCCAAGGTCAAGGTCACAAACTTAGCACATACATTCATACATACATTCCTCATGTGAATAGCTATCATGCTGTAGAAAATCACGAACTTAGAGTGGTCATGAACTTAACGTTGGGTTAAATTTTGTTTTACTTCTGTTTTCAGGGAGCGGATTGATATTGCATACATGCATTCATCTTAATATGCTATATTATGCTATAGAAAACCCACGACCCACCTTGCACCACTGACCCCAATGTCAAGGTCCACCGCACGCCCCTTAACCCAAGGTCAAGTTATATAATATTCATGTTTTTGTATGCAACTGTGCCAAGTTTGAGTGAAGGCTGCCAACAGGCGAGCTTCGTTGTCTTCTGACAACTCTTGTTACTAATAATGATCTGCCTCGCAATCCAGGTCAAGGTCAACATTGTTTACTCCCATGATAAATTGGACCCACCACAACAAAATATAGGCTTATTGAGTGTTTAGCCAGCCTAGCTCCTGATCATCTAGGCTAAATACACTTGTACAACATGATACAAACCTACTGTCTGTTTCACGAAACCTGCCCAAATTGTGCGGCCATGTAAACAATGCAAAAACAATTATTTTTTTTTGATAATATTAAATTAAAACAAAATTTAAGAATGCGCCTTCTTTTTATTTCTGGAAATTTGGTCAAATATTTATTTTATTGCGAAAAAACAATTTCCACATGTTAAATCCCCATAGTCATCTTCACAGAGTGAAGATGTCTATGGGGATTTAACATGGGGACATTTTTTGAATTTCAGAAATAGTGGACCGATTTTCAAAATGTAACTTTTGTTTCCTTAGTTAGATCATTTCCAAGCTATCTAGCTGGGTTTCAGAATCAATTTCCAAAATATTTCGGGTTTTTTTACTCCTCCTCCAGGTTCTCCGCTTCTTTTTTCCCCATGTTAAATTCCCAAATTCATTTTTCGTAATGAAATTAACATTTGACCAGATTTCACGAAATAAAAAGAAGGCTCATTCTTAAATTTTGCTTTAATTTAATATTTTCAAAATAAATATTGTTTTTGCATTGTTTTTGCCCTAAAATTTGGGCAGATTTCGTGAAACAGACAGTAGTGTCTTAGCCAGATGCACCAGGCATGTTTTCTCAGAATAAATTGTGTTTGAAAGTGAATGTGTCTGGGTTTAACGTCCCAGCAACAGTTAAGGCCGTATAGAGATGGTTTGCAGTTTCATTCAACAGACCAGTGGGATGGAAATACATGGAATATGAAATAATTGTTCACACCTAGGGCGAGGATTGAACTCGCAACCTCCGGTATTGAAGTCCAATACCACATAAATTGTGTTCGGACATTTATTGTTAATACAATAGGCCGAGTTTTGTGAGCTTAGTGAGGTGATTGCCCATCTTTTCTATCCAGCAGACATGTGTGTATACAAGAACCAGGCGTACGGCCAGGGCCAAACCTGGTACGACCAGTGTGACTACAAATGCTCCTGTGATGACCCAACATCAGGTCGCGTTAGGTGTATGAGAAGGTATGGTGTTTACTGTCCATTGTAAATGAGATTTTTATATTTTTAGCCTATATTCCATGCTCATGAGTCTGTATATGCATGCTTTCCGCTTTATAGGCAACAGGTTGCACTATATCGCTACACCACCGTCAACGGTGTAAATTTGCGTACACACACTAAAATACTAGTATAGAAAAAAACATGTAGGGCGTTCACATTCATACTCCAATTATGAGACAAAAATATGATCGTAAACTTAACTCATAAGCATTATTCAGAATTCTTAGGTCATTGTCCATGAAGTCAAAAGTAAACACAGAGCGCTTCAAACGCAAATTTGGAAAGACTACTCCGTCATAACTCTTATGTAATGCAATGTACCAATGAAATGAAATTAGAGTTATGTACTCAGAACTATATAAGTATGACCTTGCTGTAATCCATGTTCTATGATTTACAAACTTTTAAGAATTTGCTCAATTATATTGCACAAAATTAGTAACAACATTAGTGACAGCTGTCGCGACCATTTAAACTGCCTAATTGTTTTATTTTTTGTACGTCAGTATGGCATCTTTCTATTCAATTTCCATGATTACAAAAACTTGTGAGCACAGTCTCATGCTGAAAATCATGACGTTTGATTGGTCGAGGCTAAGCATACTCAGTTTCGGCCTATCAAAATGGCTGATTTTGAGGATATACGTTTCTATCCAATGCATGTAATTAGAAATCGTTTTGTGTTCATAATTTCCATTATCAAGCTTGAAATCATTGGTCGCACCTTTTATCAGTCTCTCCGATGATTATTTAAGCTTTTGAGCATATACTCCATTCTCGTGCTCAAAATTGTGATACTTAGAAACTTAGAACAGCTCAGTCTCAGCCAATTAAAATGTCTGTTTTTTGTACACAATTCAGTTTGGTTCACATTAGACGGTATGACATCCTGCTATTCAATTTCCTTGATTAGAAACATTAACTCTTTGCATGCTAGCGGTGAAAACATCCGCCAAACACATTAGGAGTATATTTTTTATTTCTCTCTGTAAATATGTCTTGGAATTTCATTAGAATTGAGTCCTCAGGACTCAATTCTAATGAAATTCGAAGACATATTCATGATATTTACGGGGAGAAATGCAAGAAAATATTATGAATTTTTGTCCGCTTGTTTTGAACTATTTATAGCCCATAAGTTTCCGAGCATGCAGTTAATTCATGTTCCATTCTCATGTTGAACATCATGTTTGATTGGTCAATTGGTTTGTTTGGCATACTGTTGATGCATTCCTGCCATTTACCAGCCTCGGCTGATAAAATTAATAACAAAAAGACCAGCCTGGCATTCTATATTTGTGGCTGTGTCTGAACAAATGGGGCTTATGGGTTTTACGAATAATGCAGATCCAGATCAACCTGTGCATCCCCACAGTCTCATCGACATGTACACGCGCAGAGCTCCAGATAAGTTTTGTATCTAAATAGTAGTATATCCCCATATTTCAAATTCAATGTGTATTTCACTTTTACAAATGTATAATTGATTTTCTTTCTTATTAAATGGGGAACAAATAATAAAAAAAATATAAAACTCATTTCAAAATTCACTTAGTTGAGCTGCAAAAAGCAAGTGTTTGCTTTTTTTCAGCTGAACTAAGTAAATTTCAACTTTATTACAGTATTTCACTACTCAATTTGAAAATCAATGCATATTTTCACACTGGTGTGAGGATTTTGTACTCGCACTTTTAATAATCATTGCCCGACCATAATCACATTTCTCCAGTCACAGCCACATTTATTGGCTACATTCCTTGCAGGTGTCCTGAGTACTTCAACATCCCATCGACGTGTACAGACGTGCCCGACCCCCACGACCCCACGTGTTGCCAGGTGCCCTGGTGTGTACCAACCCCGGCGCCCGGGGCCACTATGGGCCCGGCTGTCATACCCACCTTCGCCCCGGGCACCTTCGTCGGCCAGCCCATTGGAACTGCTTATATAGGTACATATACGATCAATCGACCACGTTTTAGTACCAACCTCATATTTTTCCAATATAAAGTACGGAAGAAAATGAGCACAAAATCAAAGAATGTTGAAAGTTCAAATAAACTGTTTTTTTCAACTTGAGTAGACAATTTTTACTCCTCTGTTTGAAAATAAATGACTATTTTGTGTGTATTTTGTACTCCCAATTTTCAAAATATATCTGTATTAAGCTAAAATAAATGCGTAAACTACATGAATACATGCCTTATCTGGAACTATTCCAGGATTGATTGTATGTGGGGAGAGGAAGGCACCAGAAATGTTTATTTATGGTTGGTGGGGTCGAAAAAATGTCCCTGAAAATTAATCAGAAAATTAGTTTAATTTCAAAAGTGCCTTCCACTCCTCCCATACAATTCATTCTCAGGGATGTCATTTTTATTTTTTATTACAATTCCTCTTTTACTACATACAATTCCTCTTTTTAGCTCACCTGAGCGAAGCTCATGTGAGCTACTGTTACAGCAATGTGTCCGTCGTCCGTCGTCCGTCGTCCGTCGTCGTCCGTGAACATTTTAAAACGTCTTCTCCTCGGTAACCATTGGGCCTATAGTCACCAAACTTCATGGTCATGGTCCTTAGGTAGGGGGATAACACAATTGTTAAAATGACGTCATTACGTAATCCAGGATGGCCGCCGTCTAAAAATAGCACAAATTCTTCAAAAATCTTCTTCTCAAGAACCGCCAACAGGATTTCGACAAAACTTGGTAAGAATGATCGATGTACAATGCTCTTTCAAAGTTGTTAAAATGGTGACCCAAGGGTCAAAAATCTTTGACCGAATATGGTCATGTCATATATCAAATTGAAGGTATTAATGAGGCGATCACTCTGGTGCATTTTTCGTCGAAATCGGATGGTTATGTCATCCAAGATTGCCGCCGAAAGGTGAAAAGGTCGTTCTTTTATTAGAGATTTCAAAATTCTTCTTCACATGAACCGCTTGGCCCATAATAGCCAAACTTAAAATTTATGGTCCATGGGTGAAGCTTTTCAGATTTGTTAAAATGGAGGTCATCGCTATTCCAAGATGGCCGCCGTCTAAAAATAGCATAAATTCTTAAAAAATATTTTTCTCATAAACCGCTAGCCGGTTTCCAACGAAACTTGGTTAGAATGATTGATGTACAATGCTCTTTCAATGTTGTTAAAATGGTGATCCCGGGGTCAAAAATGGGCGTGGCCCGTGGGGTAAAATTGGGGTCAAATTCTATTTTTGACCGAATAAGGTCAGCTTATATATCAAATCGAAGGTATCAATGAGGCGATCACTCTGGCGATTTTTTTTGTCGAAATCGGATGGTTAAGTCATCCAAGATGGCCGCCGAAAGGTCAAAAAGTCGTTCTTTTATTAGCGATTTCAAAATTCTTCTTCACATGAACCGCTTGGCCCATGGTAGCCAAACTTAAAAGTTATAGTCCATGGGTGAAGCCTGTTCAGATTTGTTAAAATGGAGGTCATCGCTAATCCAAGATGGCCGCCGTCGAAAATAGCATAAATTCTTAAAATATCTTCTCATGAACCGCCAGCCGGATTTCGACGAAACTCGGTAGGAGTGATCGATGTACAATGCTCTTTCAAAGTTGAGAAAATGGTGACCCCGGGGTCAAAAATGGGCGTGGCCCGTGGGGTCAAATTGGGGTCAAATTTTATTTTTGACCGAATATGCTCATGTCATATATCAAATTGAAGGTATCGATGAGGCGATTGCTCTGGTGCAATATTTGTCGGAATCAGATGATTATGTCATCTATGATGGCCGCCAAAAGGTCCATTTATTCGAGATTTTGAACGTCTTTTTCTCAGGAACCACATGACCGATGCTGGCCAAACTTCATAGTAAGTTCATCTAAAAATAGCACCTCCATCTAAAAATAGCACAATTTTTTTAAAACACATATGAACTCAATGCCACATTCTCATCTGGTGTTCATGGAGTCAGGTGAGCGAACTTGTATCCAAACTGCTCAAAAATCACTTGGAGGAGGTATTTTTGACAAAGTCCTCATTTTTCACAATTTCTTGTTCACAACTTTAATTCTGGAATTGCTGTAATGATGTGTGTCATTTGCCATTGCCAGGCTACTGTGAGTACAAGGGTCAGCGGTACCAGCAGGGGAATACGTGGAGCGATGGCTGCCACTACACCTGTGTCTGTGAGGACGCCGCCAAGGGAATGTACCGGTCAGTCACACTGTTTCGTACATAGAGAATACCAGGCTAGTTTATTTTTATATCAAGTTTAGGCAAGGCTAGGAAACGGTAGGAATTCCGAGGCTTGCCGAGGAATTCCTACCGTTTCCGAGCCGAGCCTGATAAACTTGATATCAAAAGACAGTAGCCTGGTATTATATATATCAGGTAATGTTTTATGCTCGACAGAACGCAGACTTGTTTACGTTGCGTCATTACACTGACGTCATTTGGTAATGTCACACGTGACGTCATCCAACCATGAAACGTCAGTTTTCACTGCGTTGTAACCCGGATGTTTGTATCAGGTCAATGCCTGATACAACACAAACTTATCAGTCACTACGTATTCAGTCAATGAATGGCAGGTTACCTGATAAAGTAGCGTTTGTGTTCCCATTCGAGAAGTGGGCCAAACACGCGTTTCCTGTATTTATATTAGCTAAGCAAATCCCTGTAATGTAGAACCTCTCTTAATTGGACATCTGCTAGTTGTGCTTAATTTTGATATAATGTATGTTGATTATCGCAATGCACCCACAATTGTCTTCAAGTAGTCATTTGTCTGTTTTACAGTGGAATCTCTCTAAACGAGAGGTTAAACTGTATTCACGTTTTTACCGAGTTGACACCATTTTCCATTTTGTGGTTTTCTTATCCAAAGAAAGTTCCATTTTTCTTGACGTGGCATTTTTTCTTTAAAACCATGCAAATGTGCTTTGAAACATAAAAATGAAAAAAAAACAGGTTTTCCTCTAACTCTGCACATACGCTGAGAAGATATAGAGAATACCAGGCTAGTGTCTTTTGATAGGTTTATTAGGCAAGGCTAGGAAACGTGTAGGAATTCCGAGGCTTGCCGAGGAATTCCTACCGTTTCCGAGCCGAGCCTGATAAACTTGATATCAAAAGACAGTAGCTTGGTATTCTATAAATCGGGTAACATTTTGTGCTCGAAAATAAGCACAGATGACATCATTATCTATGGACAGAACGCGGAATTGTTTACTTTGTGTCATTAGACTGACGTCATTCGGTAATGTCACCTGACGTCATCCAACCAATGGAACGTCCGTTTTCACTTCGCTGTAACCCGGATGTTTGTATCAGGTCAATGCCTGATACAACACAGAGTTACAGTCAGTATGTATTCAGTCAATACAGGGCATGTTAACTGATAAAGTAGTGTTTGGATTCCCATTCGAGAAGTGAACTTGGTCCGTGTTTAAACTATTTTCCGTTTTGTGGTTATACAAGTTTTCATGATGTAACCAGAGCTCCAGATAACTGCGTATTTGCTTAAATACCCAATTAAAATTACCAAAAACCCAATTGAAATCAGAAGTAGCGAGTATCAAAATGCTATAAAACTTTTGAGCATGCTGCAGAAAACAATAAACAGACCACAAATATAGCATATTTTTTCTTATTTTTCATGAAAAAACATCTTGGTATTTCATTAGAATTGTAATGTTTTCATTTCCAAGCAAACTATTCAATAAGTGCTGTCTGTTTATGTGTAAACAGCAGTGTGATTTAATTTTACCCAATTAAAATTTTGAAATACCTTCTGAATTGCTTCAGAAATGATGGAGTGACAATACTCAATTACTAATTCCTTATCTGGAGCCCTGAGTAGCGTTTCTTCTAAAAACCATGTGCATGTGAAACAAAAACGCAAAATAGGTTTTCCTGAAACTCTGCCCATGCGGATTGATACAAAAGCGGTTCACCGTTATTGATCACTCAGCACGCCCTGTGAACATAAAATGGGAAAACACACATAAAACAAAAACAACGTTTGTGTTCCATTCGAGAAGAGAACTTGGTCGAATCGTTGGCCAAACGCTTCCTGTATTCCTAATTCTAAGCAAATCCCTGTATTCCCGTTTGCAAACGTTTTTATCGAGTCTAAACCATCCATGCACATGTGCATTGAAACAAAAAACGCAAAACAGGTTTTCCTGAAACTCTGCACATGCGCAGTGATACAAAAACGGTAAAACGATAAAACGGACAGAAACCACAAAAACTGGTTTTCTTTATCTATTTACCTATTTAGGTGTATTCCACTTGTAGGCGATTATGAAGGTTAACCCTTAGAATGCGGCAAACAAAAATTGTTGTCTGCTGCAGTTTTATATGTTGTATTTTTTCTCAATAAACACATGGTTTGACAGCACTTTAGAATCATTTCCATTGGAAATTATTCTATAGTGCTGCCAAACCTTTTTTTCTTCTTCATCTTAAGAATGGAAATTAACAAATAAACCTCAGACGGTACAATGTAACAATGTTAACCCATTCAACACTACAGATCTCTATAGCTGTGTTTGCAAACAGTGTAGGTCCAGATGAGCCGGCTCGTGACGACCTGCCCCATCAGGATCTGCACTTTTTGTAAATAATTTAATTTTTTCATTTGGAAAAAAACACCCCTTTCCATTGTCTGAAAATAATTTTGTGACGACTGGATTGGCTGGAAAATTGCCATATCAAAGTCCATTCCTGGGGCCCGTTTCACTAAACTTCGTACGGCCAAAATGTTCGTAAGTGAAAACTTATTATAGTCTGTAAATTGTACATTAACAATGTTTTGTTGTAAACAATTATTGGATTTACATTTAATGAGCATAGGCTGCATATGCAGCCTATGTTCAATAAATGTAAATCCATCAATTGCCATTTTCAGACGATCCTGAATTTACACTTACGAACATTTTAGCCTTACGAAGTTTAGTGAAACGGGCCCCTGTTATTTAGGAGTGACAGGGTTAAGCAATAACATTGAGTTGCTATTTGTCTACGTATTCCAGGTGTACGGAGAAATGCCCCACGTTTGGTCCACTACCGCCCTCGTGTCACTTGATCCCAGACTTCACGAAGCCCTGCTGTATGAAACCTGACTGTTATTTCAACGGGCAGACCGGGTTCATAACCGGCCGGCTGACCCCGTCACCGTTACCCGGGCAACCATCGCATACCGCAGCTCCCGCACCAAGTATGTCACTAACACGTACTCCCTTAAATATCAGACGTGGAATGTGCCATGCTGAGTTTTTTTATAGACTATTCCATAATCTGAAAGGGGTCCTTTATAAAATGTCTGATAAGTACTTAGTCGGTATATTTTTAGCCCCCATTAAAATCCCTTAGAAAAACATTTTTTTTTCTACAATAATATTTAACGGAATTGTGTATAATAAAAAAAAATAACGATGAGAGTAACATTTTTATTATTTAGAAAAATATACAATTGGTGATTGTGTTTTTACATTTGGAAGGAAATTTCATGATCATTTCCTTCCAAATCTGTTGTTGAACATGCGCACAAACTTCACAACCTACCCACATACACATATCTATTTGAGATATTCTAAAACAATACAGGAACATGTGTTTTAACTCTTTGAACCCGAAAGCCCGCTATAGCGGTTTATGCAAACAGTGCAGATCCAGATGAGCCGGCTCGTAACGATTTTGATTTTGTGTCCGAATTTGGTGGATTCATTCATTCATTCGGCTCATATTTAAGGGTGGGAATTGGCTCGAACACCTTCCATACCCGGCAAAATTTGGGGGATGGGATCCGAATGCTTTATAAACACGGGCCGTGATGTGGCGTGTTTCAGAGTTTTGTGTGTACAAGAACGCCCAGTTTAGCCAAGGACAGACATGGGTGGACGGATGCCAGTACCGGTGTAGATGTGACGATGCCAGCCGAGCCCTATATGTCTGCAATGACAGGTATTGAACAATGGCTGCAAAACATACATACATTATACAGTCCCATTGAGACGATTCTAACGCACTCCCAACTTGCCATTTTGATGGAGAAATAAGAAATAAGAAATTGACCTACAAATTACGCACCTTAACTGGAGCTATGTTATAATGTTACCCTGCCTCAAGAGCAAACAGTGCAGGTCCTGATCACACTGTGGATGTGCATGCTGATTTGGTGCTGTATTGATGTCAATAAGCCAGCCCCTTATTGGCATGGCGATACATATATGTCACCACCCCACCCGTCCCTCCACCCCAGTCATAATTATAAGGGCCAATGCTCAACATGATGGTTCAAATTATGATCACTACATATGCATGTACTTAAATAAAACAAATTGGAAAATAAAATATTTAAAAACTTACAACTAAAAGAGCAGTGGGTTAATTTAGGCCATACAAACGTACTTTTGTTCTCCTACACATGCCTAGGGTTTGCAGAAAGCGATGCGGGAGGACGTGTTTTTATTTTTTGCATGAGATCTTGCAAGTCGCCAGATGTATTTTGCATGTCATTTACAAATGTGGTTGGTTCACATATATGTTTAATAAAGATGCTATAACCTATATAGACATGAACAATCAATATATTTTGTCGGATATAATTGTATATAAAATATTTTTGAACGGTAGTGTTTTTGATCGATCATGTGGCGAAATTACAATCTGTTTTATTTGTTGATGACAATAACATTTTCTGACGCGCAGGGAGTTTTCTGATGTGGCTGTATTTGAGAACCAAGGTACTTTTTATGGCCTAAATTGAGGTGTCACTGGAATAAAAGGGGCTTACACTCCCTCAAGTTCAAGGAGTTAGCCCCCTTATTCCACTGACCCCTTCAATTATTGTGTATCTTAATGATTTTATTTGAATCCCATGCTTTAACTGACGCCCACACCATAGTGAAAATAAGTACATGTATCTTTAATGAAACGGTTATTGTATACTTTATACTAGTCTGAGCTACATGTACCTTAGCCAATTTCAGTCCACGGATACGATAATAAAGGTATATGTTGTTACCACTCATTTGAACCGTCTCGTCGAGACGGTTCAAATGAGTGGTAACAATATATACTTTCGAGATGAAATAAAGAAAATAGTATTTTTTCCCCTAAAATGTTTTATACTACTATAATTGTATCCCGTCTTTAATGGGTTATTAAGCTTTAATACTTCAATCACAGGTGCCCGATATATCCCAACCTGCCACCTCAGTGTCACATGGAGACAAGCCCAGATGACAGCTGTTGTCGCCAGCCCGTGTGCAACTTCACAGCCACAGCCGGGCAGATTACGGGCAGCTTGCCCCCATCGTGATCCCCACGCAGGTGCCTGGGATAATAACGGGGCAGGCGAACACCCCCGCACCGACCCCCGGGCCCGACGGACAATATCCCGCGCCTCAACGGCTCGGTGAGTGATACTGCATCACAACATTTAGGTTTTTGAAATAACCTTATATGTAGAAACTAGGATTAACATTTTAATAAATACCGTTTATGCAACCAGATGAACTGATTATCGTGAGGTAATACAAAGTGATTGGGTCATATGCATATTGGTTTTTTAGCGGTAGGACTCAATTACAAGTGCATTATTTCCAGATTATCATTTCACCTGATTAACCCTTACTACGCTGAATTTAATTTTGTCGACTGCTGGAAATGTTTTATTTTCAATATTTCTCGGTAAAACCTGTTTTAGCAGCGCATGAGAATCGTCTCCACTGGAGACGATTCTCATGTGCTGTCAAAACATGTTTTTTGTTAGGAATTAAGGCAAAAATGAAAAACAGCAAACGACAATTTTCGTCTCCCGCGTAGTGAAAGCTATTTTCTCACATTTCACAAATGGTACTTTATAAAAAACAATGTGAATAAAGTGTAAAATATATAGGCAATTGTCCATTTGGGATACTACAATATTGGCTGTTACAGAGAGTGGGTTGTTCTAGAGAGTTGGCCCTTCTTGGAGGTTTCACTGTATTATCAAGGCAGCCAGCAAGGGGATTAGCTTAACCCTTAGACCGCTACACACAACACTTGTTGTCCGCTGTTGCTTTATATCTAGCCTTATTTCTCAATAAAAACATGGTTTAACAGCACTTTAGAATCATTCTGAAGTGCTCTCAAAGCATGTTGGAAATGAGTACAAAGTGCTGCCAAAGCGTGTTTTTGGTGATAATAATTGAAAATAGAAAATAAACAGCAGATGACAAAAGATAATATAGTGGTGTAGGGGTTAATGAAAATGATGCCCTTGTTTTTATAGTTTTAATTGGCAATATAATGTTTGTAACATGCAAATGTATTGTTCGTATGCCCACCAGCTTTCTGAGAGTACAAGGGATTGCAATAAGTCAACTTATTGTAGTTTTAATTGGCAGTAGAATGTAACATGTAAATCTATTGTTCGTTTGACCACCATATTTCTGTAATACTATAGGTGATTGCAGTACGTCGACTAAGTGTATTAATTGGCAGTAGAATATAACATGTAAATGCATTGTCCGTTTGCCCCCAGATTTTTGTGAGTATAATTAAGGAGTGCAGTACGTCGACTAATTGTATTAATTTGCAGTAGGATGTAACATGTAAATCTACTGTCCATTTGCCCCCAGATTTCTGTGAGCATAAGGGAGTGCAGTTCCACTAATTGTATTAATTAGCAGTAGGATGTAACATGTAAATCCATTGTCCGTTTGCCCCCAGATTTCTGTGAGTATAAGAAAGTGCAGTACGTCGACTAATTGTATTAATTGGCAGTAGGATGTAACATGTAAATCTAGTGTCCGTTTGCCCAGATTTCTGCGAGTATAAGGGAATGCAGTACAAGCAGGATGCGACCTGGGACGATGGCTGCCAATACACGTGTCGCTGTATCGACGCTAACATCGGACGTTATCAGTGTAACGAGAAGTATGTTTACTATATAGGCTGTATGAGCATGATGAGTATGTACATGTACATGCAGTATTCAATTGGGCCGTGTAGTAATGATTGTAGGGTGCTCTCCTATACAGATACATTTTGTATATGACCTTGCTGTTGAATGGTTGTAACACCATAATCAATACATCACTCAATCAATTTGGTCATTTATTGAGAACATGTACTGATGTATCGTACTATGTCTGCGATCGCATAGCCCCAGTGCAGGCATGATATAGTTTAATTATTTATACTAATTATATGCATCACCTGAAAAAATAATATTTTCGACAGATTATAAAGTATGATCATTGCACATCAAAAAATAAATACAGAAAATAAATAGTAATGCCAATTAACATGTTAAGGAAACACGGTTATCGCCCCTGATATCAGTCTTGAAATTTACGTCTAATATAAAATGTATAATAATGCCAATCAATATGTGGAGTAATGGTGAATGAATGTTTAGTTTGCCAGAATATATCTACAGAATATACAAAACTATCTGTCTCCCTATAGCATAACCTACTGAGTGGGCATATACCTTTAACTTGTAATCAAGCAATTTGAATGTCTTAACCTGATCTGTAGCACAGCTTTGTCTCGACCAATCAAGCTGCTTCATTTCAAACACAAACTCTACTGTATTTTTAAATAAAGGAATTGACAAATACTGGCAAGATTAGCACAGGCTGTATTGTATAACGTACGCACCATTGCTATGCTCATATATGTGGCCGTGTCTGGAGAAACTGGGCTTACGGGATTTGGGACATGTGTAGTACCTGGTCAAATAACACACTATTGTAGCATGATATGGATCTGTATTGCTTATTAAAAGCATGACATCTGTTTCATTGATGGAATGTCAATCAGTGCAGATCCTGATCAGACTGCGTATGCACAGTCTGATCTGGATCTGCACTGATCGCAAAACTCATAAGCCCCATTTCTCCAGTCACAGCCACAAATTACATCTAATACACATAAAGGTCTGCATATGTGGAAAGAACGCATATATGTACAGTTATAGTAATGATCATATACCTTACCTAGGTGCCCGAAGTACACAAAGCTCCCCGCCGAGTGTCACCTGACGAAAGACGCGGCCAAACCTTGCTGCTTCAAGCCTGTGTGTTACTTCCCATCCAGCACGGGCCAGTTCCACGGGCAGGGGATCACTCTGGCCCCCCTCCCCGGGCACACCGCCGCCCCGAACCCTCACTCTGCCACTCCATACCCCACACCTGGATTGCCAAAGGGTATGTAGTCAAATGTAAATGCTTTAATTTAACGACGGCACTGGCTTGATGACCTTGCATGTCGGGACCGACTATTTAAGTCCCCATCCGATAGGACTTGGCTAGCACGAAGTTTTCTTGCCCAAGGACACACCGAATCGGCCATTTACAATAGTCGCGGTCTCCCGATCCGCAGGCCGACGCTTTACCTACTGAGCTAATCCTGCCAACCTAAGTGTTTGTAGTCTCTTCAATGGACGTTTTATGTACGCTGACACATATGTATGGGTACATGTAGTCGCCACCTGTTCGAGATTTGTTTTAATGTTTTCAGCTAAATACCATAAGTCGGATTTGCCTGAAACTTTATATGCTTATTGTCGCGCCCACTTGAGTACATCGCTATAGAGTCAGCACATTGGTGAACATCCGTGCGTCCGTCCGTGTGTCCGTGCTAAAGTTTTTTATTAAAATGTTTGGTTTAAGTTTTTCGGTATACTAACAAAAGTCTCGGCAGGCGCGACATGGCCATCTAGTTTGTCAACATTCATATTTGTATTCTATAGTCCACCCTGCAGCCCATGTGCTGAAGGTCAAATTACTTGGACATTTGTGTCGAAAGTTTGAGGGGTATATCCTCCATCAGTGTTTCTGATTTCTTGATTGTCAATTATTTGTGTATTCATGAGATATACCGGTATGTGTATCCTGGCCGCAGCTGCTTTCGCTGACGTTCCATTGGTGGAACTACATCACATGACTTTACCAAATGATGCAAGTGTAATGACATAATGCAGACCAATCAGCGGTCTATTCAATGAAAACCATGTTATTTCTTGTCCATCTCCTAGGATAAAAAAAGTGTTACCTGTAGCCTATTTCATCAAAATTGCAAAGTATACTTACCTAGCAAAGTATACTTTGAGGGAGAAATTTTCAATTTAAGAATAATTTTTTTTTTTTTTATTATACTGAATTCATTACATTATCACAGCCATTTTGGCTGTGATAATGTAATAAATTCAGTATAATATTCTGCATACAGTTGAGCACCAGTATTTCGAAGTCGAAGGGAGATCGTCCATATAGTCGAGATACGACTAGGTTCGAGATAGCGATGAAGTGACATGGTCAAATATTTTCGCGAGAAATATGAACTCATTTTACCCATTAGACAACGAGTAAACAATCACCCATTAACTAATGACCAAAGGTAGTAAGCTAATCAACATTACAAGGTGGCGTAACGACTCTGTGACTTGTGTAAAAGACCAGCGTGATATGCTTAATGAATCGTGACAAACACTAATATATCCAGGTTGACTAATTAAGCAAACAACCTGAGGTAGGTGTGAATTTATTTTGTTTTGTTTGATACTATGTTTGGAAAATTAGTGTCAACCAAATAGATATTGGCAGCCAGGCACTTAGGCGATTTATCCAACCATTTCTGTGATCGAGATTGCAAAGAGAATGTTAACGTATTTGTATACATGGGGGACAGAATGAACAGTCGAGATAGAGAACATATACGAGGGCATAGACAAGATAGCCGTGGAAATTTATATTAAAAAAATAAGGATATAATTCGGGACTTTAGTGAATCATCGAGATAGGGAATATCATCGAGATACTTATATTCGAGATACTGGTGCTCGACTGTACTTTTAATCATGCAATATATGCAGTTGTTAGTTATATATGAAATAATGCACTTCGTGAAAAATAAATGATTACTCTCTCAAAGTATACTTTGCTAGATAAGCATACTTTGCAATTTTGATGAAATCGGCTGCAGATCAAGATAATACAGTGGAACCTCTCTAAACCGGACACCCATACACTCTATGTATGCTTAATTGTATTTTGTTATTGTCATCTCTCATAAAGTTTGTTCATGATCGCAAACCACATACACTCCCGCCTGCGATTATCTTAACAAGAATTGCAATCCAGCGGTCCTTGAATTGCAATTCGTCCCCTCTGAAATTGCAGTCTAATTGCGGTCCGATCGCGGTCCCCGTTTTTGCGGTCATTCTTTCCCGATACCGTTTGTACGGTCATTCTTTCGCGGTCCAGTTTGTGCGGTCATTCTTTCGCGATACCGTTTGTGCGGTCATTCTTTCGCTATTTGCGATAAACACTTAGCGTTACGCGTATATATACACCTAATTCTACTATTTATGTATATTTTATTGGATTTTAAATGGCTAAATACAGATAGGAAAATATATCTTTTCGTCAGAAAAAATCAACTATTTCGATTGTATTGCCGCATTGGTCAAGCAGAGCGGTCCGCTGGTTTGACCGCAGCATAAAGCGGTCATTCTTTCGCAGTTTAAAGTAAAAAAGGAGCGTAAACTGCAATTAAAAGCGTAGCGCAGCGCTAACTGCGCTATAAGTATTGCAATTCCGCAACCAACTCTTTGGACCACAGTCACATGATTGCAGTCCGATTGCGGTCCAATTGCAATTATTGGGAACGCGAATTGCAATCCTGCGCTCCAGGAATTGCAATTCGCCTGGTAAGAGAACCGCAGGCCACTCTGTATACCTGTTTTGCGGTGCCTATATGCCTGATTTACATACATTGAAGCCTTTCTAAACCAGACACGCTGGGGACCTCCCAGGGTGTCCGGATTAGAGAGGTTCCACTGTACCATATATTGTCTATACAGGGTGGCAAGCAGGAAACTGGAAAAAGCCCACAGTGAAAAAAGGGACATTCTAATAAGGGTCCAAATCGGGGGGAAAATCTGGGATTTTAACTTTTTGGTAACTTGATAGACTCGTTGATAGATCAGTAGAATGACATTCATAAATGTTTAAGACAGTATAGTATAGTGCATATTCACAGATTGATCTGGTTCTACACTGGTTGCAAAACCTATAAGCCCCATGTCTCCATTTACAGTCACAGCCACATTTGTGACTAGTGTAGATCCTGATCAAATAGCACACTCATGTAGACTGATAATTATCTAAATTGCTGGTTAGAAGCATGACAGATGTTCCATTGATGGAATGACAAACAGTGCAGATCCTGATCAGACTATGCGGATGCACAGGTTGATCTGTATCTACACTGGTCGCAAAACCTATAAGCCCCATTTCTCCAGTCACAGCCACATGTATGTTGTTTGTTTGGCGTTCCAGACGTGTGTGTGTACAGAGACAGCCAGTATACCCAGGGCCAGCAGTGGTACGACGGCTGTACGTACAAGTGTAGCTGCGAGCAGGCACAGCGCGGCATATACAGGTGTAGTCGGCGGTATGTATCACATATGAGACATGCCATGCGATTTTGTACCTTCGGACATCTACGTAATTTCAAGAAATACAAAATTTACAATATTTTCCGTAAATATCGTCATAAGTTGACCAATTATATTCCGCATGCACTTTGAAAAATTTGTCAACTTTTTTCTTTTCACACAGCTTCTTGGTATTCGTTTCAACTAAAAAACCACCCTCAGGCGCATCTGCATTGTCTTCTGACAACTCTTGTAAACATTTATATTAAGGGCTTCTTGAAATTATTTAGGTTAGTGGTTGTTTAAGTAAGTGACCTGTAGTCTATACTGAAATCCAAGCTGTTAGCTCGCCTGTTATGTCTAAGGTCCTTTTTGTCCTTCAGAAGCCCATTTCTCAGATATTTGTTAATTGTTATTGCAGGTGTGCATCCTACCCAGGCCTGCCCGCGGACTGTCACCTGGTGGCCGACCACCAGGACCCTCTATGCTGCCAGGTGCCCCAGTGTACCCGGAGCAGCAACTCCAGTGTGCCCTACCCCACCCCGCCCCTTGGCCACATCAGTGGCGGCATGGTCACCCCCGCCCCCACCCTCATGCCAAACATCAATCCGCAGCCTGATCGATCCACGCTTACTCCGCCTGTCAATCCAACACAAGGGCCGATACCCAAAGGTAAGATTATTGTTTTGACCTAGACAGGCCCATCCCCTCCAGTTTACATTGTAGGGGGATTTCCCGTGGTACAGCAACGTAACGAGGAGATAGAAGGCCAGATTTCCATTCTTCGCGCGTCAATTGAGGCGATTGTGGTAGCCTTGAACGTCATTATTGGTTCGGATGGACCGTCCGTACACACTCCAAGAGGGGATGGGCCATTATTTATATTATACTGAATTTTTTACATTATCACAGCCAATCAATATGATCTGGACGCATGTGTAGACATGGTATAAGTGCATGTTTTTATATACGTACTTCCGTTTCACATTGAAATGCAATGCAACGCAAGACGTCAATATTTTTCTATATTGACGTATCGTGAGTTAATATTGGTCAGTGCCGAAACTCCGCTTCACATGGCAGAATAGTTCCTTCTAAATCACCACTACTGTCTGTTTCACGAAAGCTGCCCATATTTTACGGCCATATAAACAATTCAAAAACAACATTTTTTTCGATAGTATTAAATTTGAAGGAAAATTTAAGAATGAGCCTTCTTTTTATTTCGTGAAATTTGGTCAAATATTGATTTTATTGCGAAAACAAAATTTCCCCATGTTAAATCCCCATAGACATCTTCACGGAGTGAAGATGTCTATGGGGATTTAACATGGGGAAATATTTTAGAATTTCAGAAATACTGGACCGATTTTTAAAATTTAACTTAAAATTCGTGAGTTAATATTGGTCAGTGCCGAAACTACGCTTCACATGGCAGAATAGTTCCTTCTAAATCACCACTAATTTGCTTGACTTAAATTTTGTATATTTTTTTAAGAGCATATACATTGAAAATGATGTACGTATTATAATAAAAAGGTTATTTGATTTGATATGGATATATGCCACTCGTTCCCCGCTCCTAAAGTCGCGCAATATCGCACACTGCGGAACTCGTGCATATAGCCACATACAAATCAAATAACCTATAAGCATGATCAGTACTGTGGTTTGTTAGAGAGCGCCTATGGCCCAGTATCACTGACTTTAACTCTAGATACAAAATCGCATAGCTTGTCTCTACGGAGTCCCACAGGGGACGTAGATTTGTTTTTTTATTAATTGGTTCCCACGAAATAACAATTTGTTCCCTTAATTTAACAATTCGTTCCCACGAAATAACAATTCGTTCAATTGAGGGAACGAATTGTCATTTCGTGGGAATGAATTGTTAATTTGAGGGAACAAATTGTTATATCGTTGGAAATAATTAATAAAAAAAAATCCATGTCCCCTGTGGGGCTCAGTAAGAGAGCACATGTGGCCCATTATCACTGACTTCAGTAGCCTATTTCACCAACATTGCAAAGTATACTTATCTAGCAAAGTATACTTTGACTTAGTAATCATTTATTTTTCCCGAAATGCATTATTTCATATAAAACTAACAACTGCATATATTTGATGATTAAAAGTATGCAGAATTATTATACTGAATGTATTACATTATCACAGCCAAAATGGCTGTGATAATGTAAAAATTCAGTATAATAACAATTAATAAATTTATCCTAAGATTGAAAATTTCTCCCTCAAAGTATACTTTGCTAGAAAAGTATACTTTTCAATGTTGGTGAAATAGGCTACAGATCTAGATACAAAATCACATAGCTCGTCTAAAATGGCACAGATGTCATATCTGCTGTGACAGTGATCTCTGTGTGTTGCAGCCGTGTGCATATACAAGGGCAACCAGTACAATCAGGGTCAGCGATGGCAGGACGGGTGCGACTATAACTGCGAATGTATGGACGCCACCACCGGCTTCTATGAATGCAGCGAAATGTACGTACTCTCTGCTTCAATTATGAGACAAACTAATGTGATTTTTTATGCCACCGGGTTTCGAAGAAACGGGTGGCATATAGTGTTTGGACTGTCCGTCTGTCTGTCCGTCCGTCCGTACTTACGAGAGCTACATTGTGAGGTTGCTGTGTTGTGCTGAAACCCACCCACTGCCCTATTTAAGACACTTGGATAAGTGTTTTTCAAATATAATTAACTAATGGCTAGCTCATTTGCATATTATGCGATTTATTCCGTAAGAGAATCGTTAAGGAAGAAAATA
The DNA here is from genome assembly GCA_029237695.1 of Conchocele bisecta. Lineage (NCBI taxonomy): Eukaryota > Metazoa > Mollusca > Bivalvia > Lucinida > Thyasiridae > Conchocele > Conchocele bisecta. Next base: position 37,236,774 of record CM055265.1, on the reverse strand, counting down.
ACGGAATAAGTTGCTACATTGTGAGGTTAACCCCACAGTGTAAACATCAAAGGAAATAACCTCACAATGTAGCTCTCGTAAGAACGTCCGTCCGTCCGTCCGTCCGTCCGTCCGTGTCCGTGTCCGTCCGTCTGTCTTCTGTCTGTCTGTCTGTCTGTCCTGTCCGTCCGTCCGTCCGTCCCGTCCGTCCGTCCGTCCGTCACACTTTTCGGTTAACGTCCCCGTCCGTCCCGTCCGTCCGTCCGTCCGTCACACTTTTCGGTTAACGTCCGTCCGTCCGTCCGTCACACTTTTCGGTTAACCACTTTGACACAGTTTCTCAAATATGCTGCAGGTGGCATCCGTCCGCGTTCGACAGACGCATTTCTTGTTTCCTATTAAGAAGATGTACTTTTTTTAATGAATAATATATAGATAAATTCTTGATATTTTCTGTAAGTGACGTCGAACGTTGACAAAACTTGCTCTGAACTTTCAACAAGTGCTGTGAAGAAAAATTGGGAAACACACAGAAACCACAAACAATTGTTTTCTGGCAAACATACTACAAGGTGAGTTTTACTAAACTTCGTACAACTAAGATATTCGTAAGTGCAAATTTAGGATCGTCTGGAAATTTCTATTGATGGATTTACATTTATTGAGCATAGGCTGCAAACGCAAAAAAAGATTCCGGATGGTGACGTTTAAACTTTTTGTTATTGATGATAAAGTTAAATTTAATTATGTTTTATTTTTAGATTTAATGTGTTTAATAGCCAAAATGCGTTGTCAGCAAACCGTGGAACAGACAGTTGTAGTTAGACAGGCCACAAATATCTCATTTCTCACGTCTCCAGATGTCTCAAGTACCCGAACCTACAGCCCCCGTGTAAACTGGTACAGGACTACCAGAACCTGTGCTGCCAGAAGCCTCTGTGTGTCTTCCCGACCAGCCCCGGTGGAATCTCGGGTCACGGGACTTTGACCCCTGGGTCATACCCCAGTGTTGGGCCTACCCTCGCCCCGCACGCGAAGAGTAAGTATTGGAGAAATGGGGCTTATGTCCTTATTGACCAGTGTAGCTCCTGATCAAATACCACACTCTTGTTGACTGACAACGATCTATATCGCTTGTTAGAAGCAAGACGGGTGTTTCATTGATGTAATGGCGAACAGTGCAGATCCTGATCAGACTGTGCGGATGCACAGGCTGATCTGGATCTACACTGGTCGCAAAACCCACAAGCCCCATTTCTTCTGTCACATCCACTTATGATTGATATGTAACAGTGATCTTTAACTTACAGTGAAATTTCTCCAAACCAGTCTCCCTGGGAGGTCCCTAGAGTGTCTGGTTAGGAGAGGCTGCACTGTAATTATAGTAGTTTGTAAGATCTTATGCAGAAAGAAATAATAATTATTTCTCTTTTTTTTTAATTTGTATTTGTAATTATATACATGTATTTGTAATTCATATATAAAACACGGAATGTAAATAAATTTTCTTAATAACATATATTACATGCTACATGTACCCAATGATTTACCATGATTCTGGAGGGAAATATATTCTCCCTAGAAATTCGCGAGACGTAATTGATTTAACGGTTCGACGTCATTTCCGGCGAAGAAACCATTCGTACGCTAACGTCAAAATTGTTAATTTTGACAACGTTATAAGCTGATATAAGAGCAAATTTCAAATTTTTCGAAGAGCATGTAATAGAACAGAATACTGCCATAGACAGTATTTCATGTTTAATTTAGTGGTTTCTGGGCATTCCAGAGTCTATTTTTAGGTCTCATAAATGCCATGCTATATTTAAATTTACAGATCATGTGACTCGGGTCTGGTCCTGTGACGTAAGTCACATGATCAGATAGTGCCATATGATCAGTCACCTGATCAATGCTGTATCCCAAGATGCATCATTTGTGAACTTCACTTTTGTGTCTGAATGCTTTGCTGACTAAGCAAAATTTTCTTTCTTTTTTGTCGCCCCCGCTTGCGGACAGCGCGATATATGCCCATCGACGTACATACGTGAGTCCGGTTTAAAGTTCTTTTATTAAAGTTTTTGGTTGAAGTTTGCTTGAACTATCAAAGCCTCAGCGGCTCCGACATGCTGGTCGCGGCCATCCACTGATTATTTCACGAAAGCTGCTAAAATTTTACGGACATATATAAACAATTCAAAAACAATATTTTTTTCGAATGAGCCTTCTTGTCATTTCGTGAAATTTTGCCATATCTTGATTTTATGACGAAAATACAATTTCCTCATGACTGTGTCTATGGGGATTTAACATGGGGACATTTTTTTTTTGAATTTCAGAAAAACTGGACCGATTTTTTAAATTTAACTTTTATTTTGTTAGTTAGATCATTTCCAAGCTATCTAGCCAGGTTTCGGAGTCGATTTCCAATTATGTTTGTTGACTCCTCCCACAGCTCCTCCACGTTCTTTTCTACATGTATTTAACGAAACCTGCCCAACTTTTACGGCCATATAAACAATGCAAAAACAATATTTGTTTCGATAATATTAAATTTTATCAAAATTTAAGAATGAGCCTTCTTTTGACCAAATTTCACGAAAGTAAAAAGTATGCTCATTCTTAAATTTTGATAAAATTTAATATTATCGATACTGCTGTAACATTTGGGCAGGTTTCGTGAAACAGACAGTAGTTGTAATAGTCGTGTTCAGTAATTATAATGGATCTCTCAGTTAGACCATATTTATATCAAATAGAACATGTGTATACATCAACACATGTATACGAATTGTAAATAAGGACTAGAAGACAAACTTAATATGAGCTTACACTACCGCATGCGCTGATCTTGCCAACATTTGTCAATTTCTTTATTTCAAAATATTTGAATTTTATACTTGAAATCAAGCAGCTTGATTGACTGTAGTTGCAGCCTGTAACTCCGCGACCCTCCCGTACCGTACGTACCCCGTGGCGGTTGTGTATGTGAATTCTTCACCTTGACTCGGACATCAGTAAATAGTAAAGTGGCAGGAATGCATATCATGCATACGTTTGGTTAACCCTTTCACACCTAAGTAACTGGAACTTAATTTTGATATGTTAATTTTGCAACCAATCCAATTGTCACACATTGATTTTCAGACTAGTGCATTTATGAAAAGTGGGTGTTTCTGTTTTCAAAAATATGACAATTACTTGCAAAAAGTACAGATCCTGATGAAACGGCTTGCCACGAGCTGGCTCATCTGGATCTACACTTTTTGCCTATACCACTATTGTCAATACCACAGGCATGTGGTGTTGAAAGGGTTAATTATTGAAGAACAAAGATGTTGATATGATCCCAAGCATGCATCCTGAACCATATTGACCACTCACTGAAATGGATTTCTTGACGTTGTCTTGTAATGTATGCCAGTCCATTACACAGGCACTTTGTAGTATGAACGAGAAAAACCTCCTTAAACCATACCCACTTTTACTCTGATATTAAATATCTAGAAGGTAGGACACTCGCCATCTTTTCAACCAACGAAAGTGGGTTATTTACCTTGGGCCCGGCTCGCTAATTCAGTAATTGTAACATGCACGAAGGCCGGGACCCTGCTGGTCCCGGCCTTCATGCGCGTTACAATTACTGAATCAGCGAGCCGGGCCCAAGGTACACTAGTGCCACTTCCGTTGGTTGAAAAGATGGCGAGTGTCCTACCTTCTTGATATATAATATCGGAGCAACAGTGGGTATGATCTAAAGAGGCTTTTCTCGTTCATACCACTAAGTGCCTATGGTCCATTTCAGAGCTGTGCAACTACAACGGTGTCATGTTCCAACAAGGACAGAGGTGGGAGGATGGCTGTGACCTGAAGTGTGTATGTGAGGACGAAACCACCGGATACTACAGATGCAACCGGCGGTATGCTTCATCTAGCCTATTTTAGCAGATTTTACAACTTTTTACATTTTTACTGTGCAGCATGGCACCACCAAATTCAGGCATCACCCGAATCGGGCATGGCACTGCACCATGTCCAAATTTGGTGGTGCTATTTTTTGTCGCACCTGCTTTAGCAGAAGGCGCGACTATAGTTTATCCATCGTCCGCGTCGTAATGTCAAAAAGTTTGCAAATGCTTTTTCATCATGGTATAACTTTAATAGTACTTAACGGATTGCTTCAATATTTGGATAGTTGATATTTTTGAGCATTTGGAACACACTCATGCCGCCATTAACATGATCTTGACCGTGTTCACCTTCATATTTTTGCGGAAACACATAGCCATTTTTTTGCGTCAAAAGGTTTGTACAAGTTTCTTCATCATGATACAACTTTAATATTACTTAACGAATTGCTTCAATATTTCGATATTTGGTCCCAAACGAGTCATTTTCCAAGATTTTACAAACTGAATCTACCCCCCATTTAATGTTTTTCGAGCTAAACGTGATATTTTTTTACTGACTTGTAAAGGAATGGCTGTTGTACATTTATAGTTAATTACCAATTTGGGATAAAATAGTGGCTGTTACAAAGAGGGGATGGTGTAGAGATATGACCATATATGGAGGTTTGACTGTGTGACAATTGTGGCTGTGACCGGAGAAACGGGGCTTATGACCTTTGTAACCAGTGTAGATCCATATCAGACTGCGCATCTGATCAGGAGCTGCACGGGTCACCATTCATTCTGGAAAACAACTACTGTGGGTCCATCCAACTGCATATATTAAAGTGAATTAGTATTCTAGAGGCACAAGAGTTAGACTATCCACAATAGTCATATGTGGCTGTGACTGGAGAAATGGGGCTTATGGGTTTTGTGACCAATGTAGCTCCTCGAATAGCACACTCTTGTAGCCTGATACAGTTTATAATCTGATCAGACTGGTTGCAAAACCCATAAGCCCCATTTCTCCTGTCACAGCCACATATAAAGCAAGACTTTTTCAGTCACACTCACAATGCGTGCAATCAGAATGGCGTACCATTTCGCGTTGTAAACCCATGTTGTATTTAACATTTCAGATGTGCGGTCTACCAGCAGGTGCCCGCAGGCTGCACCTTGGTCACTGACCCCAACGATCCCTGTTGTAGGGTGCCAGTGTGTAGCTCCACCCCTGCCCCTAGCGCGGGCTTCACTCTCACACCAGGTACACTACAGCCTATAATCTGATCAGCCTATAATCTGGTCTGATAGTCCATTTTTTTGGGCAGCAAGTGCCGTCCGTGGCAGTTTTTTTTAAATAGCTTAATTATTTGACGGATTTTCGTGAAATAAAAAGGAGGCTCATTTCTAAAAAACTGCTTTGGATAGCTTTATGAAAAAAAAAAATAAAATTGGCGTGTTTTGATAGCAATAAATTTTGGGCAGCATTCCACGAAACAAACAATAGGGATGTCGCGATATACCGGTATATTGCAATACTGATCCAGTCTCCGCGAAACTGCCAAAATGTTACAAGACATTCGGTCTGGTAAACTTGAAATTTTACCAGACCGAAATATTTTGTTTATAAAATTGATTTTGTGTTGATTTATTTTCAAGTATATCAGTCATATAAGAAAATCTAGCTAGCACCAGAAGTGCAGACCAAAGGAAGGTGATTTCATTGAAGCTTAGAGTAGAAAAGTAAAAAAAAAATCAACAACTGCTGATCAGAAATTTATCGTACCATGACACAAAAAAGATATACCGGTTTCCCCCGATATTTTTGTATTTTAATTTGTGTGCAGCCTAGTGATACAATTATACCGGGGACCAGTCTATATCACACAAAAAGTGACGTCTGAGCAACTTTTGGCAACAAACAAAAATCTAGTCACGATCTATCTATCTAGTTAGACAGTTTTACCTTTGTTGGTCCTACATGTAGGAAACTGGGGGCCATTTCATTAAGCTTGATACGACTAAGATGTTCGCAAGTGCAAAATTATGATTGTCTGTAAATTTCACATTAACAATGTTTTCTTGTAAACAATTATTGAATTTACATTTATTGAGCATTGCCATTTCCAGACGATCGTAAATTTGCACTTACTAACATTTTAGTCGTACGAAGCTTTATAGTGAAACGGACCACTCAAATGAAGCAATATATTGTGGTACGTATCATGATATGCCTTTCATGTATTGCAATGTATTGTGGTAGGATTCAACAAAATCGTGATCGCCCTACTACCACCGGCACTAATCTTGCCAATATTTGTTCTATTTCTTTATCTCAAAATAGTTGAAAAACTGTGCTTGAAATCAAGCACCTTGATTGGCTGAGCCTGAGCTGAGGCTCAGGCTCAGACAATCAAGTTGCTTGATTGCGACTTGGCATTGCCAATAAATGTTGAGAAACGTTGATAAACTGGGCAAGAGTAACACGGGTGGTTGTGTACCGGTATGTTCTGCACCAGGGGGCCGTTTCACTAAACTTTGTACGATTAAAATGTTTGTAAGTGTAAATTTAGGATCATCTGGAAATTTCAATTGATGTATTTACATTTATTGAACATAGGCTGCATCTAAATCCAATAATTGTTTACAACAAAACATTGTTAATGTGAAATTCACTGACTATCATAATTTTGCACTTACGAATATTTTAGTTGTACAAAGTTTAGTTAAACGGCCCCCAGTTGAAAACCAATTAGCAAAGAAATCAGGGTTTGCATGGATTATATATTGGCCTGCGACTAAGAATTATGACCTATCTTAGATACATGTTGATAAATATTGAGACAACATATAATTGTGGCTTTGACTGAAGAAATGGGACAGAATGATGTGTTTTGTGGGCTTGTGGGTTGTATGGCATATCGGTTTTGCAACCAGTGTATATCCAGATCAGCCTGTGCATTCGCATCTAGCAAGCTTCTAACAAGCATCGTTATCAGGCTACAGGAGTGTGCTAATCGATCAGGGTCCAGTTTCTCAAAACCTCTGTTAGCTTAACAGACTGTTAGATTCTTAACACCGTTGAGGATGTAACAGTCTGTTAAGCTAACAGAGGTTTTGAGCAACCGGGCCCAGATCACAAAAAGTCCCATTTCTCCAGTTACAGCTACATATTATATTCATATTCTGTATTCCGCAGCTCCGGGTACGCACCCTACACCGAAACCTGGCGCGACCTTCGGCCCCACCCCGCAACCCACCCTCCCCACCCTGATCCCGGTGATCAACGGACAGGGCGTGACCCCAACACCTCGCCCCGGGGTCAGCACGGCCAGCCCGCCTCTGCCGGTGTGTGTGTATAACGGCAAGTCGTACATCCAAGGCCAGACATGGGATGACGGATGTCGATATAGGTGTCGGTGCGTGGACGCACAAACTGGACAATATTCCTGCTCAGCGAGGTAAGTTTTAACGATATTATCAGAGCTCCAAATACCCCCTGATTTCAAAATCATTGCGTATTTTGCCTTTACAAATGGGTTATTGATTTTCTTCATTACTAAATAGGGAACAAATGATAAAAAATATAACAAATTTAAACATTCACTTATTTGAGCTGCAAAAAGTAAACACTGTTTGCTTTTTAAGCTCAACTAAGTGAATTTTCAACTTTATGACATTATTTTCACTACTCAATTTGAAAATCAATGTGTATTTTCACATTGCTGTGCGTATTTTGTACTCCCACTTTTGATAATCAATGCGTATTCAGCTAACATAATTGCGTAAAATACACCAATACTCACCTTACCTGGAGCTCTGTGTTATGGAGCTGGAAGTCGGGGTGTTTGGTTGGTGAGGCTGAGCTGTAAATCAATCAATCAATCCATCCCTCTGGTCCCTTGGATGAGACTTGAAATCGAGGTCCCATCCCTAAATGACCTTAGCTGTTGCTGTGACGTAAAACATACTCACTTTCACCTATCACTTTCAACTTATAGAATAGAAACCTGTATCAATAGGTGGTCTAGTTTTATCGTTTCTGTACTGAAAATCATTGTGTTTCACAAAGTGTGCTTCTGGAACATGCATTACCAAATTACCTCCCCTGTGTATCAGTCTTGTTTGCCAGCCTTGGAATTTTATCAAATAAAATGGTATGTTTGGTTGATATAGATCATTTAAATAATGTGATAATCTACATATCTGAGACAATGTTTAACACTTGGAGTGCTGGAAAAGAAAATTACCATCTGCTGTTGTTTCATATTTTTTCTCTTAATAAAAACATAGCTTGGCAGCACGTTAGAATCATTACCATTAGAAATGATTCTAAAGTGTTGAAAAAATATGTTTTTGTTGATAAAAATAGAAATTAAATGCTAAACATTAGACGACAAAATTTCATTAAACATTGTAAGGGTTAAATTACATGATCAATTTTCAGTTCTGATTTTGTGATTTTCCCCGCATCACAGCAGGTGAAATATGGGATTCCATTAAATAAATAACATTAGCTTATTTTTTCTGCAGATGTCCTGTATACCCCTATTTTCCGTCTTACTGCCGATTGGTGATGGACCCATCAGATGCGTGCTGCAAGGTGCTAGAATGCTACCCACCGACGGCCGCACCCACCCCAGCCAGCACAGCCATGCACCAGCCAGGGGTATTCACACCCTCGCCCACACCAGGGGTGTCACAATCCCCAGGGCCACACCCAACACCAAAATTGGCTCGTAAGTCTTGGTTTGCTGTGTATTTGTGGCTGTGATTGGAGAAATGGGGCTCATGGGATTTGTAGCCAATGTAGCGTGTGATCAAATAGTAAAACTCCTGTAGCCTGATATCGATCTATGTTGCTGTATCGTGTGAGTGCCAGATTGAGAGCAAGCAAGGATAGTATGTGGCTGTGACTGGATAAATGGGGCTCATGGGATTTGTGGCCAGTGTAGCTTGTGATCAAATAGTAAAACTCCTGTAGCCTGATATCGATCTATGTTGCTGTATCGTGTGAGTGGCAGATTGAGAGCAATCAAGGATAGTATGTGGCTGTGACTGGAGAAATGGGGCTTATGGGATTTGTGGCCAGTGTAGCTTGTGATCAAATAGTATAACTCCTGTAGCCTGATATCGATCTATGTTGCTGTATCGTGTGAGTGCAGATTGAGAGCAATCAAGGATAGTATGTGGCTGTGACTGGAGAAATGGGGCTTATGGGATTTGTGGCCAGTGTAGCTTGTGATCAAATAGTAAAACTCCTGTAGCCTGATATCGATCTATGTTGCTGTATCGTGTGAGTGGCAGATTGAGAGCAATCAAGGATAGTATGTGGCTGTGACTGGAGAAATGGGGCTTATGGGATTTGTGGCCAGTGTACCTTGTGATCAAATAGTAAAACTCCTGTAGCCTGATATCGATCTATGTTGCTGTATGTGTGAGTGGCAGATTGAGAGCAATCAAGGATAGTATGTGGCTGTGACTGGAGAAATGGGGCTTATGGGATTTGTGGCCAGTGTAGCTTGTGATCAAATAGTAAAACTCCTGTAGCCTGATATCGATCTATGTTGCTGTATCGTGTGAGTGGCAGATTGAGAGCAATCAAGGATAGTATGTGGCTGTGACTGGAGAAATGGGGCTTATGGGATTTGTGGCCAGTGTAGCTTGTGATCAAATAGTAAAACTCCTGTAGCCTGATATCGATCTATGTTGCTGTATCGTGTGAGTGGCAGATTTAGAGCAATCAAGGATAGTATGTGGCTGTGACTGGAGAAATGGGGCTTATGGGATTTGTGGCCAGTGTAGCTTGTGATCAAATAGTAAACTCCTGACAATGATCTGTATTGCTTGTTAGAAGCATGACGCGTGTTCCATTGATGGAATTGTGAACATTGCAGATCCTGATCAGACTGTGCGGATGCACAGGCTGATCTGGATCTACACTGGTCACAAAACCAATAAGCCCTATTTCTCCAGTCACAGCCACATTTATAAAATTGTATCCACACTCATTGTTATATGGTACTAAACCAGTACAACCATACTAAACCCTAAATTGGAATTATGGCTCAGATAAAATTCCAAGCAAATACAAATAATGATGGATATAATTTTGCAGGAGTTTTGTACAGTCAGAGATGAATGTGCCATTATAACGAATCTGCCATTATAAAGAATTTGCGATTTTCTCGTCTGTATCAAGCTATCCTAAAAACGTCGGTAATTGGTACCTGTCGGTAATTGGTAACAACGCATTATAGCGATGTCATTTACTGTCTGTTTACACGAGTGTAATTCGGCATTATCGGATACATAAATACTGAACTAATAGTTAATTGTCACCACAGTGATGAAGCAATGTGTATGTATCTGAATTGCTGCAGGCGACCCTCTTGCCCTTTCTCTTTCAATATTTACAATCGTCACATGACGATTCGTCCCAACCTGAATTCGTCCCCGAACAGTTCCAAAACGTTAATTATGTTCAATGACCAGCCCACCTCCGATTAATACAGACATACCGATGAGTTGACTGGTTCCTGATGACCGATTTCCAGCAAGTAGTTCCGGATAACAGAGCTGGATCACAGCGCTGGTGCCAGCGACGACGGGTACCGGTGCCGTTATAAAGTACATGAAATAAGGAAATTCTCCGCCGGTGCCGGAAGCCGAATTTGCCAGTCTATCAAACAGATTAAAGAGCATGCCGATATGTTTCGCGGTTTATTGTGCCGGGAGGCGAATATGCCGCTGTAGCGTGTGCCGTTGTACAGACTCCTGACTGTATATGTATACCATGTGTTTGAAAATAAAAACTGTAAACAGAAGTTTTATCGCGCAAATAAAAGTTCCTCTACAAAGTGAACAATTTCTTGTCCTTGCCTGATAAACTGTCACTTTTGTCTCCAGATCCATGTGTGATGAAGGGTGTGCAGTACACGAAGGGACAGAGATGGAGTGACGGCTGTAGCCAGATGTGTGTCTGTGACGACGACGTCACCGGACAATACACATGCACAGACAGGTACACTCGGGTCACAATGATCTCAAATTTAGACATGCCATGTGAGTTTGTACCTAATAAGAATGTGCGATATCTTATGAAGAATATTTACAAAATTTAGGATATTTTTCGTAAGTGACGTCAAAAGCTGATGAAATGTTCCTAGCAAATGCTAATTTCCATTCCGCATTTGCTATGAAAACACAGTTTCTGTAAACAGATTTTTTGAAAAATTACACATGTTTTAAGGTACAAAATAACATGATGTGTCTCAATTACTGTAATAACCATAAGTATTTGGACACCATTATTGTTTTGGGAAACCACTATAACAATAGGAATTTTCTTTATTTGGGTTTCCCAAACAAATTGTATCCAAATACGTTGTTGCTATGATAAACCAGTACCACCATACTAACCCTAAACATTGGGACACTCTTCGTTGTGGTTAACCATATATTTATATGTGTTTCCTCAGCATCAATTGTGTCTGAATATTTATCATTATTACGGTATAATTGAAAATCATCAAAATGGCAGGTACACTTGTGTTTAATACTATGATGATCAATTACAATTGAAAATTGTTCAAAAATAGTTCTTCCATTCTTTTATCGATTATCAAAATTTATGGAATAACATATTTTTCAATATAATACTTACACCCACATCCGAGGTTATCTTGCCAATCAAATTGCTGTTATTCCAACGCAGAATTGCAACTAGCGGTACAGGGAAATGCAGTCACAATGAGACCAGTAGCCGATTTCACAAGAATTACAAAACATACTTATGTAGCAAAGTGTACTTTGAGGGAGCAATATATTATTTTTCCCGAAATGCATTGTGCTATATGGAACTAACGACTGCATATATTTGATGATTAAAAGAATGCAGAATTATTGTACTGAATTTATTACCTTATCACAGCCATTTTGGCTGTGATAATGTAATAAATTCAGTATAATAAACTTAATAAATGTATCCATAAATTGAAAATTTCTCCCTCAAAGTGTACTTAGCAAGATAAGTATACTTTGCAATTTTTGTGAAGTCGGCTACAGAGTTCAGGGAATAAGCCAGGGATTTTGGGAAAAGGCCTTTTTTTATATTTTGGGAAAAAATAGCGCGTGAAATTGCTTGAATTGAGAATTGTTTTCGTCGACCGATCGAATCCATTACTGGGATTTTTTGTCGATATTATTAGTAAATGGTTTGGATGTCATTGATGTCACTTACTCCTGGTTAATATTTTATTAACTAACCATCCAAATTTGACAACTTGTGTCAATGAATCTGCTGATGGACTGCATGAGCACAATACTCAAGATTTCACTGGGTTTTTTTGCCGATTTGTTTGCCGATTGGGAATTTATGTTACAGATTGGGGGAAAAAAACGGCCCCGGGGTTTGGGGAAGGGGCCGATATTCGGCCCCTGGAGGCACGGTAGTTTAGTCCCTGGAGTTGTGTGAGTGTGGTACAATTAGACGATCGCTTAACTGCAATACATTGAGTGCAATTCTTGTGAAGAAAAGAAACACCAATTACTCGCACATTTTGTATGTATTTTTTTCACCAGATGTAAAGTGTATCCCAGCATTCCCAAGGAGTGTACCATGGTACCGGACTCAGCTGATCCAATCTGCTGCAAGGTGCCCCAGTGTATCCCGGTTCCCGGTCAGCACGGCAATCCCACACCGGGCCCCAGCGCCCGCCCCACCATGTACACGAATGGCCCCCACGCTGTGGTGACAGGCACCGGCACCCCGCCCACAATGACCCCCGGGGTTACACCGTCTCCACGCCCGGGTGTGCTCACACCGTCACCCACACCTACGCCCAGTATGTATATGTGACTCATACACTACCGCCTGCTCTGTAGCCTATTTCACCAACATTGCAAAGTATACTTATCTAGCAAAGTATACTTTGAGGGAGACATTTTCAATTTAAGGATAAATTTATTAATTTTTGTTATACTGAATTTATTTGGCTGTGATAATGTAATAAATTCAGTATAGTAATTCTGCATACTTAATCATCAAATATATGCAGTCGTTAGTTCTATATTAAATAATGCATTTTGGGGAAAACAAATGATTACTCCTTCAAAGTATACTTTGCTAGATAAGTTTACTTTGCAATTTTGAAGAAATCGGCTACTGGCCTTACCAATACTTGTCACTTTCTTATCTAAAAATACTTGAATATTGTGCTACGACTCAGGCTCAGACAGCCAATTTATCAGATAATCAGTTTATGGCATTTTTTGCCAGTCTGGCTCCTGTAGCCTATTTCACCAAGACTGCAAAGTATACTTATCTCGCTAAGTACACTTTGAGGGAGAAATTTTCAATTTAAGGATAAATTTATTAATTTTTATTATACTGAATTTATTACATTATCAGAGCCAGTTTGCCAGTTTGGCTGTGATAATGTAATAAATTCAGTATAATAATTCTGCATACTTTTAATAATAAAATGTATGCAGTCTTTAGTTAGTTCTATATGAAATAATGCATTTCATTAAAAAATAAATGAGTAATCCCTCAAAGTATACTTAACCAGATTAGTATGCTTAGCAATCTTTGTGAAATCGGCTACTGGTATTACTTCCATTTTTATCATCAAAAACATGCTTTGACAGCACTTTAGAATAATTTACAACATGCTTTGACAGCACTTCACAATCATTTCCATTGGAAATGATTCTGAAGTGCTGTCAAACCATGTTTTTTATTGAGAAATAAGACAAGATATAAAATCAACAGCAGACGACAATTGTTGTGAGTAGCGGTCTAAGGGTTAAATGACATTAGCTGTTGATAGCCCCAACAAACAGACAAACAAACAAAATCTTTATTTTGAAATGTGTTGCCTATCCACAGAAGTTTGTGTCTACAAGAACCAACAGTACCTGCCCCAGCAGAGATGGCAGGACGGCTGTCAGTTTAACTGTGTTTGTGACGACGGGGTAACCGGCAAGTACACGTGCACCGAGAGGTAAGCTGCCAGTCCTGTGTATTAGAGCTATGGGCAATTCCAGAATTAATTCTATGGGGGTGGTGGGGGGATGTGCAATGCTTTTTTATAACCGTGTTTGTGACGACGGGGTAACCGGCAAGTACTCGTGCACCGAGAGGTAAACTGCCAGTCCAGTGTATTCAGGCATGAGAATCTTCAGCTGATTTCAGTGGATTTTGTCATAATTTGCGTTTTCAAAATGATTCAGAAGCAATCTGGTATGCTCAAATTTGATACTTTTACAAGTGGGGTGAGCGGGTTTCAGTGGATTTTCAGACGATCTTCAGCAACAGCCATTCTCATGTCTGTGTATTACAGCTAAATAATTTATTGTATGGGGGTGGATGGGAATGTGGAATGCACTTTTTAAAAAGAAAAGCACTACCCATGTAAATAAATTAACTTTCTTGTGAATGTTTAAGGAATTTTGTTTTTAACCTAACACCCATAGATAAAAAGTACAGTGCCTTCCACTCTTGACATACATGCAATCAATCAATTCTGGAATCGCTCTTAAAAAAGGTTTTTGAGAATACATTTTCCAGAGTTTAATTGGTAGAACTATATTATAACTGTGCCCAATGTATCCACAGATGCGCCACATACCCGAACCTACCACCCGAGTGTCATCTGCAACGTTACCCCAACGACTACTGCTGCTACGTGCCTGTGTGCGACTGGAACAAGCCCACCCCCTACAGCTCGCCCCAAACCGCCACCCCGGTCCCTACCACAGGGCTGGGTGTATTGACCGTGGCCCCAACGCCAGGGCACAACCCAACACCAGCTCCAAAAACAGGTATACACACTTGTACCGACATGCAAGTTACAATGCACTGGTACCCTTACTATTTCGCAGCGCATTTGCAGCATAAATGCAGTATGTTTGCAGCATACCAGAGAAGTATAGAAAAGCAGCGTAAATGCAGCATATGCTGCACTTGCAGCATGCTTGGCAGCGTGATTGCTGCATAAGGAAAGCAGCGTGATTGCAGCATAAGGAAAGCAGCGTGAATGCAGCATATGCTGCCCCAGCAGCGCGTTTGCAGTACACTTTCAGTCTACTTGCAGCGCACTTACAGCGCAGTGGAAGCGCGAATGCAGTCGTTTCAAATATTTAAATGAGCGCGCTGCATTCATGCTTCGCCAGCGTGAATGCAGCATGCTCATTAGCATATTGAAGTGTGGATGCAGCGCGCTCATTTAAATATTTGAAACGACTGCATTCGCGCTGCCACTTGCAGTGCGGTTGCAGCTGTAGCAGCGCTGCGCTGCTCATGGCAGTGTGGTTTCAGCTATAGCTGCAAATGCGCTTCCTCATGGCAGCGTGGTTGCAGCTATAGCTGCAAATGCGCTGCTCACCCTTGTCAAAACTTGTTAGGATATATCCTAGGAATATCTTAAGAATCTCGGCCTCAAATGATACATGGGATCCTAGGAAAATCCTTGGATTCCTTGCTGGTATTGAAACAGGAATATCTTAGGATTCCTAGGACCTAGGTATTTAAGACCATGGAAATACCTTGGTTTCCTAGGAATCCCAGTTCTTTATAAACATAGGAAAATCCTAGGATTCCTTGCTGGTATTGAAACAGGAATATCTTGGGATTCCTAGGACCTAGGAACTAAGACAATGAAATTACCCTTGGATTCCTAGGATCTTAAGAATTCCATGATTTTTAACTACAAATTTCCATGCATGGGGATCTACACGAATGCCCCCCACTGGCATATTTTCATATTAAATTTTCAGGGTACTTTTCTTATTTCTTCACTAACTAGATGGCCGCGGCCTGCATGTCGCGCCTTGTGGCGAGGCATGGACACTAAAAAAAGAGATATAGTATAACGAAAAACTTTAACCAAAAAACTTTAACCAAAAACTTTAACCGGACACACGTACGTACGTACGTACGTACGTACGTACGCCAAAGTGCGGACTATATCTCGCTTTCCGCAAGCGGGCGCGACAACAATGGCAGTTTGGGAGTGCTATAGAATCGTCTCAATGAATGCGACGATTCCAAAGCACTCCCAAATTCTATTTTTGGTGGGGAAATAACAAAATTTCCCCTAAAGTTGATAAAATTACGCACATTAACTGGAGCTGTGTTTAAACTATTAATTATTGCTCTTCGCTAGAATTTTTGTTTGTTTTTTGTTGTCGCATCAAAATCTATCTGTTTCATAATGTTCCAAGAATGAGAACGCTGCGGCCAGCATGTAGAGAGATAGTCTTTACTTTAAAAAAAACAACAACAACAGATTATAGGACACACCCACATATAAACACCCTGACTTTGTTATGATGACTACATGTATGTCTAGCTCTCCACAAGTGGGCTTTAACAATAATAGAGTGGGACAGATTGATTGAACATAAATATGCTACATTTGTAAATGCCCAGATAATGCAGATGTAGATGATTTGTGACCAAAACAGATTGCAAAAAAAAAGCTTTTCACAATGGATTTCTATTGGTTTCCTTAATATATATATGACCCTGAAAATATATAGATAGAATATAGAGATAGATAGGCAGCAGCAATACATGGAACAGACAGTAGTTCATTTGTTTATGAAATCTCTTACTGTAGTTTGGTTGTGTGCATAAATTAACCAATCGTCAAGTGTCTGTCTGTCACAGTATGTGTGTCAGTCTTTTATCCAGTTTGTATTATTATGCCTGTCTTTTGATTTGTAATTGTATTGTGTCTTTAACACTGGAAAGTGATAGAATGCGAGTCCAATATCGCATACGTTGTTTACTGGATCCAGTCGGTTACTGGATAATTCTTTCATAATTTGGAACTAAATATTTTCTTATTATATTTAAATGATACATAGACTAGTCTTAATCCTTTCTACGAGTCTAGTTCATTGCTTGTGAAATAGTTTACTGTGTTTTGATTGTTGACTTACATATTGAAGTAATTCATGTTTAAGTCATAAATAATTTAAACCATGTGACAGCTTAACTTCTAGTTGTTGTTGTTGTTGTATGTCTGTAATTCAGGCGCTTATTGTTCGCCCCAATCTCTCTGCAGCAACTCACACAGCTATATCATAATGCAGCATGATTGCAGTATAAGTTTCTTTTACGCAACTGAATGTATCACACGTCAAATAGGTATATCATTGTTTGAATACAAGTGAAAGCAGCATAGATGCAACTATAGCTGCTTTTATGCTGCTCTGACTTATAATCACACTACATTACTCGATCTGTTTGCAGTATGATTGCAGTATATGCTGCAAATGCGCTGCTAAAGGCAGCATATTTTCAGTACATATTGCAGTCTAATTGCAGCATATGCTGCATATGTGCTGCAAATGGCAGCGTACTTGCAGCATATGTGCTGCCAACGGCCGCATACTTGCAGCGTATTTGCAGCATACGCTTCCATGAGCAGCATATGCTGCACACAATGGTAAGGGTATCAGGGCCGTAGCCAGACCTAAAAATGAGACGAGGCGAAGGTTTGGGGGTCCTCCCCCAAGAAAATGTTGACATGTAGATCGTCATAGACGCGATTTCCCGGCACTTAGACCACCGGATACGGTATTAAATATAATGCCCTGAAATCGCATACGGCGGATAAAATATGAATTTTCAAAATATTTACCTCCACAAACTACATCCTGGTCCGCTATGATTCAACAACCTGGGCATATGGTCCGCTGTGTCCATAGTTCATTTGTTTTCTTTCTGGAACACTCCGGCAAACCACATCGTTTTCAGTTCCACGCTTTTATAATAGGAAAAGACGGGGTTATTTATGCAAAATAGCACTTACAAACACTAGACGGCATTCTAGCAGACAGCTTTGTGTTATTTGTATTGTTGTTGTCCTGTAAGTCGTGATGTGCAGGCGTTGATATTTCGCCTCACCTCTTCACAGCAAAATACCGCAAGACGATTGATGTGTATCGCATGCGCTGACGTTTCGCCTCACCTCTTCACAGAAAAAATACCGCAAGACGATTGATGTTTATCGCATGCGCCGACAGTTCGCCTCAACTTTTCACAGAAATTCAAACATACCGCAAAACGATCGAGTGTAAAAATCATAAAAAAAATAAATAAAAAATAAAAAATCGGCAAAATCTGAGACGAGCTGCCTCGTCTGCCTCATCCTGGCTACGGGCCTGGGTATACATAACATACATAGCTCTACAAGAACCTGTAATATATTGAGATATTTGACAATTTTTGTCGCGCCCGCATGCTAGTCAGCACATTGGTTAAAGTTTGTTGGTATACAGTCGAACCTCCCTGAACGGCCACCTCTCTATAACAACACCCTCTCTATAACAGCCGCTATTTTATATCCCAAATGGATGATTTCCTCTGTATCTAACCCTTAGACTGCTGAACACAAAAATAGTCGTCTGCTGTTGCTTTGTCAATACAAACCTGTTTTGACAGCATTTTAGAATCATTTCCGTTGGAAATGATTCTAAAATGTTGCCAAACGCATGTATTTTTATGAGAATTATCGAAGAAAATAAATAAACAGCGGACGAAAAAATTTAATTCAGCATTAACCTCACTACAACAGCCACCTCTCTACACCAGCCAGTTTTGCGTCTTCCCATGGGTGGCTGTTGTAGAGAGGTTGCACTGTACTATCAAAGCATCAGCGGAGGCGACATGCGGGCCGCAGCTATCTAGTTTTCTAATGTTGTTTCCAATGAATATATGGTCCAGTCTCGTGAAAAATATTTACAAAATGTACGATATTTTCTGTAAATAATGTCGAAAGTGGACAAATAGAATAGAGTTCCGCATTTACTAGTCAAAATTTCGTCATCTTTCGACGTCACTTACAGAAAATATCACAGTTTCTGTAAACATATTTCATTAAAAATCGCATTTTTTTGTCATATGAGACAGGCCATGTTATTTTGTACCTAAGAACAACGCTCCAGATAAGGAATTAGTAATTGAGTATTTTCACTCCATCATATCTGAAGCAATTGGGTATTTCAATATTTTAGTTGGTTAAAATCACACTATTGTTGTTTACTCATCAACATACAGCAATTATTGAATAGTTTGCTTCGAAATGAAAACATGTCTTGGCATTTCATTAGAATTGTCTCCTGAAATACCAAGATGTGTTTTCATGGAAAATAAGAAAAATATGCTATATTTGTGGTCTGTTTATTGTTTTCTGCAGCATGATAAAGGTACCACAAATTTGTTATTGCTATTTAATACTAACTACTTCTGATTTCAATTGGGTTTTTGGCAATGTTAATTGGGTATTTACGCAAATACGCAGCTTATCTGGAGTGCTGTAAGAAGATTTGTGGTATCTCATGAAAAATATTTACAAAATTTATATTTTCCATATATGACGTCAAATGTTGGCAAAATGTTCCGCATTTGCTATGCAAATACATTTCTTGAAATACTGTACATGTTTAGGTCCAACATCACATGGCTGGTCTCAAATGTGAGTGGAAAAATTGGGTTTACGTCAATTGTTGTCACTCGTTCATAGATACCGGTATGATTATTTTGTTTGTGTGTTAAAGGCATGACAGGTGTTCCACTGATTTAATACCAACCAGTGTAGTCCCTGTGCAAACAGATGATGAATTAACATTTTGAGAAAAAAAACTTTAAAATAAACACCTGAAACAAGGTTGCTATTGTGACTTCAACATGTTTAACCCTTTCACCCCTAAGAAACCGGAATGGATTTTGTTGTGTTAATTTGCAACCAATCCAATCATCAGAGTTTGTTATAGCGGTAAGACCCAATCACAAGGGCATTATCTCGACCTGGTTAAATAATTTTTTTCTTACATTTCCTACACAATACTTTATAAAAACAAAGCAAATCAAGCGTAAAATATGGCCAAGAGGTGTGTTAATTAATTTCTGGAGGCGGGTTGTTGTGAAGGCGACTGTCTCGCAATTCAGGTGGTGTGTCTGAGAACAGCATTTAATTGGCCGTAGGAAACATGTCATTGCGACGTTACTCACGTCATTTCTCCATATTAGTCATGGGTCCTGATATGGTTGAGTGTGAACTGAAATGTACCCTCGGATTGACTTCAGATATTGGTAGATGGGTGGTCCAAGGTCTAAAAACAATTGGTCACGCGATCCAAGTCATGTGACTTTTCCCGCCATTTTGAAAAACAAAATGGCCGCCAAACCATTTTATGAAAATGTATATGTCTCAGAAGTCAAGGCATTGCGTATTTGTTTTAGCTTCAATCCCCCTAAAATATGATGCATATCATGCTAGATTGGTTCGTAATACAGGAAAATACAACTTTTGATACTAGTATTGGATATTTCTATAGAAAAAAATAAAAATGTATACGAAAATGCATGAAAAAATGCTGTTTTTTCATATATGGGTTACTTTATATACGTACCGACAAAATAATACTATCAATATAGTGACATATCATGCATTTAATACTTCCGAAGGATTCTCTTATCGAGATTGGGGAGCGTCAATGTATGAAAAATGCATATTGTGTGGAAAAAAAATAAAAACCTTACCCCACCCACTTTTCAGACATGCATTATTATTATTATTACAATGTTATTTAAATATATCTCGTTAAAATGTTATTATTTGGGATATAATCATGAAACTTTACAAGATTAGAGCAATCACTATGAGAAGCAATAGTATGTATTAAATGTTTACAGTCATGACTAGTTGTTGCCATGATAACCGTTACCGAAATCAATGCACCAATCCGTGGCGCTATGGACAACTTCGATCATGAGGCGGATACGTCGTCCGGTATTGGCGGCAGTCACGACACTGTTCTTGTGATTTTCCAGGACAAGGTAAACACCATGGCTGACGATTTGAGCGAACCAGTAGATATGCCAGACGGTGGAAATGCCATTGAGACTCGCCACGCTCAAATATTAGATTGTCAGAAACGCTTGCCATCTGGCAAACCAAGCAGACGTGGTACAACTTGCACAGATTACCAGCCAAGTTATCGCCCACGCGACTTAGCGACTGTTGATTGCGCTAGAGTTTCCGATATGACATGGACTATAGGTAGATTTTTTACCGGTGACATAATTCATAACAGACCATTTCCTGCTCAATCGTCAGTGCCATCATGGAGCGCATTTCACAGCTTGAGTTCATCTGATGAGTCAGAACCTACGTCTATAGGCTACACGCCGATTCTGCCATATCCGGCATCCGAGTATGACACTATATACACATGTATGGTCAATTTCCAGGACGCACTTCTTCAAGCAGGCCAAACATGTGGCTCTCTCTCGTGTGACAAATCTGTCTACATTATGGCCAAAGAACTTCAACTGTTGCTCCCACCAGAACGCCTTGGTAATATATTTCTTGGTCTTGGCGGTTTCCACATGACGAAAGTTCTTCTCTCATGCATTGGGAAATACTTGAACGACAGTGGAGCCGAACAGTTGTTTGTTGAGAATGAAATTTTCGGACCAGCGATAGTCGATAGCATCCTAAAGGGCAGCCACTATGTACGGGCGATGCACGGAATTTCTATGCTCGCAGAGGTGATGCAGCGACTCCAGCTGCTAGTATTTGTAAACCAATGTGACTTGCTGCGATATAAGGAACTTCTCGACGCCATAGAGTTACTTCAGACAGCCTGAAAGCAAAGAGACGAAATCGAAGCAAGGTCGTCATATGAAAAGTGCATCGCATCAATTAAAACCTTCAAAGAGGACCTTCATGATTTCGTTGCACATGGTGTCACGAGTAGCAACAGTTTCAAGTACTGGAATCAGTTTATTTCCATGTTCGTTCCTCTTTTACGGGATTTGACGAGATCACACAGGGAGGGAAGCTGGGAGCTGTACATATCCGCACTGGGTAGGTGCCTGCCGCTATTCTTCGCATTTGACAAGACACATTACTGACGATGGGGCTCTGTATTCTATGAAGATTGTCTTCAGCTGCCACAGTCATTTCCATCCATCCACACAGAGTTCCTGAAAGGCCATTTTGTTGTACGCCAGACAAAAAGAAAATTCAGCAATGTACCCATGGATCAAGCCCTTGAACAAATGTACAACAAACCAGCTAAGGGTCGGTGAGGTGTTATAGGTATAGCACGTCGCAAAGATTCAGTGGCTCAACATGACCTAGTCAAACATGAAAAAGCACAGATCTCGCAATGGATGAGGCACTACTGCGAATTATATGACGAAGACGAATACTCGCTCCATCACGAGTTTTCCAATGCAACAACAGTGAGAGATGAGCAGTGCATACAGCAGATGGTGCAATATGTGTTAGAGAGAGGGAATCCCTTTGAGATTTCGGGAGACTGCACTTTGAAGAACTTTGTAACGGGAACCCAAGCCGACAGCGAGAGATGCAAAGTTCTTTTTGAATTCATGAAAGACGGCGATGAAGCTTACCAGAACTTTTTCTCAACGCGGTTTGAACAGAAGATAAAACATCGGTCCGATCCAATACCGAAGTTGCATCGGAAAGGGAAACAGAATAAAGTTTACACTGTAAATATTCAGAAGGAGACACAAGACGATATAAGGTACATTGACATTGCCAGAAGTCGAAGGTATGACATAGCTGAACTATTGAAGTTCGAGCTAACATCCACCTCACTCAATCTGACGAAAGATGGTTATTTGCGTAAATCGCCGAAATAAGAACTCCAACGTGAGATAGAGAAGAACCTGGGTGGGTCTACGCAGCTTCCCGATGTATATGCATCTGATGTTAAGGAGACAGCCGTGATTGTGGACTTCATGGCACATTCCCGGAGCGTATCGGTTAAACAACTAAAGTTAAGAACATTTAGCGATATGGCCAGTAACCTGTGGGTATTCACTAGAATCGCAAGGTCTGCCAAGTGCATCGATATAGTATTTGACATCTATGAATCTGATGGAATCAAGGATTTTGAACGAATGAGAAGAAGCAAATCGGATCCCATTGAAGTGACTATCCAGCGAGATGACACACCATTGATGGTGAATATGAAAGATTTTCGGCATTCACTGGGAACAAAATCCGCTGGGAAACATTCTTCTCGAAATGGACAATCAAAACCAGACTGGATCACATCGACAGTTCACATGTTGTTTACCTTGGAGGTTCACACGAAGAAGATGTTTGGAAATGCGTAGAGATTGACTTTGAGACAGCCACTGATGTTCCATGTCTCCACAGTCACCATGACGAAGCCGATGACAGATTATTACTCCACGTAAACCATGCAGTGACGACTGGCTCCTTCAAACGGATTGTGGTAGCATCACCAGACACAGATGTGTTCGTCTGTCTGCTGTATCACTTCAACAGTAGCTGGAAACAGTTGGGACTGATTGAGCTCTGGATCGTATGTGGACAAGGTACAATATCAAGGACAGTACCACTCCATGCACTGAGTGCAAAGCTGAGCCATGACATGGTGGACGTGTTGCCAGCTATCCATTCCCTTAGTGGTTGTGATTATACCAGTAAAGTTTCAACTAAGCACGCCGTTCTGAAGTTGGGAAACAGTTTCGGACCAGAGCTGTTGAAATACTTTGGTAAAACAGCACTAACGGAAGGAATTCTGGCTGATGCAGAGCATTTCCTTGTATACGCTGTTTCCGGAGACGACAAATTTGATACATTTGACGAACTAAGATACCATCAATACCACCATAAGACCATTTCAAATAACTTTGTGCGACTGGCAACGACATCGGCGAGCATCAGATTCCATATTCAGAGGGCATACTTCCAATGTCACCAATGGTTATATGCACCATGTCGTTAAGAGAGACCGCTTGATCCAAAGGAGTATGGGTACACATTGTGCGATGATGTTACCCCAGTTGTTACTAGAGGCGTAAAACTGCCTGATGACAGTCCAATTCCATGTCGCTGTGGAAAGTGTGTGCACTCTGGAGCGTGTCCATGTCGTGTAGCTGACTTAAGTTGTTGTGAATTCTGTAAATATGAAGCTTCCGACTCGTGCCAAAACCCAAACAATAGAACGGAATGAATCACGTGTTTCTATGTAATAGACAACTAAATTAGGAAACATATGATTAAACACTGTAGTGTTGTAACTTCAAGCTGCAGTGTTTCATACGTTCCGTGAATGACGTCAAAAGTTGACAAATTTTCATTTCCAAAGTACATGCGAAATTCTAATCGTCTTCTGCAATTTGTGTCAAGTCTTTACTTCATCTGGCATCATAACTTATCACAGTTTTTGTAAATTGTTTTCATTAAACATCACAGTTGTTTGAAGGAACAAATTCATATGACCCGTCTCATATATGGGCCTGGCTCTGGAAAAACTTCTCTTACGGTATCGCCGTATTTCGCAAATATTGATTTAAAAATAGGTTAATTTTCAACATTTGTTTCAGCATTCTATGTCATATTTTAAATATTTTTGATTTTGCAAAATCGCTATCGTCGAAATATGGCGATGCCAAAAGAGTGGTTTCTCCAGAGCTGGACCATCATATTGTATTACTTTCAAATTATAAAATGAAAATAATCCTAACATTTAAAATTGTCATAAGTGTTATATTTCATGTATCCCTAACATGTATGTATATGGTAAGGTGGCGTATATTTGGATTTAATGAGCCTCGAATATGTATTTTCCACAAATTATTAGGTGCAAATATCGTATATAGAACAGCGCAAGCGTTTGATAACGCGCCATAATTCTTTTTTAAATACAGCTGATTGCTGATTGTTGCTCAGGCAGTCACTCAATTGACATACTTTTTAATTGCCAATATATGTACATGTAGTTTAGCAAAACCACAAGCTTGAAATTTAATAATAATTTGTATTTTGGGGCCTTTATAAAAACGGTTGCTATGGCAACGTTACATATATTTATACCACCAATACATCCACACATAAACATATTTCTTATAGATTGTGCTACCATACTGTAACGTTTATAATTATATCTCAAATGATAATATTTTTAACAAGATATACGAATAGTGTAGAAATAATATAACGCATGTCTTAAAAGTGGGTGGGGTAATGTTTTATTATTTTTACACAAAATATAGTTTCATGAATTGACGTATCTCAATCCCAGTCACACAATCACGTTGCTTACTGACACTGATATCAGTACCACTTAGATATGTATGCAGGTCTGTGAGAATCGTGAACAGAGTACTTAAATATAAAAAAACACTAATTTTGGTCCGGTTAACGGTTACCTTGGCAACAAGTACTCACTACTCATGGCTATAAACGTTTCATACATAATAATGCTTCTCATAGCGATTGCTCTCATCTCGTGAAGTTTCATAAATATATCTCGAATGATAACATTTTTAACGAGATATATCCAAATAATATTGTAGTAATTCAATGCATGTCCAGAAAGTGGGTGGGGTAATGTTTTCATATTTTTCTCATAAAATAAGCTGTTTTCGCGAATTGAACCACACCAATCCCAATCACACCATCCCTCCGAAGTAAAAAATGGACAATATGTCACTATATTGATAGTATTATATTTTCGGTATGTATATAAAGTAACCCATATATGAAAAAACAGCATTTTTTCATGCATTTTCTTATACATTTTTCCTTTTTTCTATAGAAATATCCAATACTAGTATCAAAAGTTGTATTTTCCTGTATTATGAACCAATCTAGCATAATATACATCATATTTTAGGAGGATTGAAGCTAAAACAAATACGCAATGCCTTGCCTTCTGAGACGTATACATTTTCGTAAAATGGTTTGGCGGCCATTTTGTTTTTCAAAATGGCGGGAAAAGTCACATGACTTGGATCGCGTGACCAATTGTTTTTAGACCTTGGACCACCCACCTACCAATATCTGAAGTCAAACTGAGGGTACATTTTAGTGCACACTCGACCATATCAGGACCCTAGACTATATATGGTAAGCACGAGAGTGGTGTAAACTACTGCTGTCGAGTGGTGTAATTCACCATTATATTTCTGTAAACTACTGGCTGAAACGTAAGAAATTTATCTTGTAGAGTTCCTCTCATTGCAGCGTTCTGTGTGTACCATGGCGTGCCATTCCAACAAGGCCAGATATTGAACGACGGCTGCAGCCAGAAATGTAGGTGCGACAATGCCAACCTCAACTACTACAACTGCTATGACAGGTAAACGTATGCGCAAGATGATAAAAGGTTCGACAATGTCCAGCCGTGGGTAAACGTTTGCCGTGGCATGATGGAACTGTTTGAACCCGCGGCCTACGGCCTTGGGCTTCAAATAGTTACTTCGTGCCACGTCAAACATTATTGTTACATTTCCGTTGGAAATATCGTGTAATTTGAGCATATATGCAGTTACTTTCGGTACTTTCATACACGTTCCATTCAATCAGCTGATTTACTCATAAATATTCCGGGGCCGGTGTGATGCAACCGCATCAATTTCAAAATGTCAGTGCGACCGTTGTGAGCTGGTCTGGTGACGTAATGGCATGTTCTAGTAACGTCATGAGACACATGCATTGCGTATGTTTTGGCTTGGCCCCGGAATTAGCATTGTCTACAGCCATGGTCAAACTGCACGGCTGTGAGCGTTTTCGAACAACGGTAGTCATGTAACAATACAAGATGAAGAACTTGAATGGCTCAACAAATAAAACCATATACACATTATTTTAAAGTCACAATTTTTATTAAATTTTCTACCACATGGTCTTTATCAAAATAGTGTGAAACTGCATTGACAGTCGTACCACATGGTCTTCATTACGTCACATAGGACTGCCATACAGTTTCAGACTGTTTTGATGTAGACCATGTGGTCGAAAATTTAATAAAAAGAGTGCCTTTGAAACGAGGTGTGTTGAATGTGCTTCCCTTCGGAGGTTATTGGAAATTACTAAAGTACATTAATAGTTTTGACAACACTTCAACCCTACTATAATGCTGTTTATCGCCAACACCGTCCCCACTGCACCTTGTATTATCTACATTCATCAGACCAGTAGCCTATTTCACCAAAATTGCTAAAGCATACTTATCTAGCTAAGTATACTTTGAGGGAGTAATCATTTATTTTTACCGAAATGAATTATGTTGTATAGAACTAACCACTGCATATCTTTGATTATTAACAGTATACAGAATTATAATATTGAATTTATTATATTATCACAGCCAAAATGGCTTTGATAATGTGATACGTTTGTTATAATAAAAATTAATACATTTATCCTTAAATTGAAAATTTCTCCCTCAAAGTGCACTTTATAGCAAGATAAATATACTTTGTGCAATTTTGGCGAAATCAGCTACATAGTTACTTCCCATAGACTGATTACATGTACACGCTATACTTTATATTGTGTGAGGCGTTGAATGTAGTGTGGTTTGGTTACACTAATAATATACACGCTACACTTGATATAGTGTTATAGAGGCGATGAACATACAAAACCCATTGGAAACTCTTCATGGAAACCACAAAAACCTGCTTTCCTTCTTGTTCAGGAATGGGTTGTGGCCGAGGGGTTAGAAACGTGACCTGACGTCCAGTCCGGACGTTGTGGGTTCATATAATGATTCATAGTATTTACATCCCACTGGTCTTTGGATGAGACTTGAAACCATACTCCTGTCCCTAAATGACCTTAATAGCTGTTGCTGGGACGTTAAACCCTTTCACTTTTCCCGCTTGTTTATTAATTCAGATGTCTCAGCTACCCCAAGATGAATGCGGAATGCATCATGATCACGGACCCCATGGATGCGTGTTGTCAAGTGCCGAACTGCGTCGTTATCCCCACGCCCGCCCCGACACCTGTTGCACACGGCCACGGAGTCTCGCCGGGCGTGAACCCAACATTGGCCTCTCACACCGCGCCCACCCACGCTCCCTCGCCAATCCCGACTGCCATCCACGGGGTCATCATCAGCAAACCCGACCCCACCAGGCCACCGCAACAGAGAGGTAAGGGCCTTGTTTGTTACACAGGTTGAAGTAACGGACCGAGGTCTATAAATACATTAAATATGCCTAAAAGCATCAATAAATGAAGAAAAAAAAAATGCTAAAATTTTGTTTTACTCCCTCCATATAGACTCCATATATGGAGTCTATATGGAGGGAGTAAAAATACTTGTTTAGCTTTTTTTTTTCTTCATTCATTGATGCTTTTATGCTTAGTACTATAAATTTGCCACATGATCAATAAAAAACACTACCGTAAAAATATGTTAAATCCAATCATGTCTGACGAAAATCTTGTGATTTTTCAGGTCTAAAGAGAGGTTATAGTAACTTTATACAAGGTATTCTTTTTGTTTGAGATGTTCGTCTCTGATTTTTTACAAGTTGCCAGATGCATATCTGGCAACTTGAAATAAATCATAGACAAATATCTCAAACAAAAAAATATATATATACTGAAAGGATAAAGAAACGCAGGGTAAACATTTGAGGTGATTTAAAGTGATGTGTTTGCTGTTATATGCAATATTTTATATGAGTATTAAAAAAACATCTTTAGTCAACACATTACCAAAATTGCATTAGGTTTTGACCTATAATTCATTAGTAATTGAATCACAATTGACGGTACCCCCCCCCCCCCCCCCCAATATCGCACAGTTAAATCCACTGTTTTGTCAGTATGCCCCCCTCGCGCATCTGTCACAGCCCTGATTCTCTTGTGCATGGAATTCATCAGTGCATTTATCCTTCTTATTGGGATATTGTTCCACTCTTCCAACAATGCAGTCCTTAGTTAGTCGAGATTAGAAGGGTATTCCGACACCCCCTTATCCTGCTGTCAAGTTCGTCCCACAGATGTTCGATTGGGGACAAATCGGGACTGTACGCTGGCCAGTCGAGTGGGTTAATGTTATGGTCAGCGAGAAAGTCTTGACAAACTCTGGCTACATGGGGCCGGGCATTATCATGCTGGAAAATTAGTTGACGCTGTTGCACAAATGGAACAACAACCGGGCGGAGGATTTATCCCTATATCTTACGGTGGTTAAATTCCCGGCTACCACAATCAACGGTGACTTTACCCCGTGAGATATCCCTCCCCAGCCCATAACCGAGCCACCCCAAAACCTATCCCTCTCAAGAACGCAAGCGTCGGCGAAGCGTTCCCCACGACGTCGGTATACACGACGTCGACCGTCCGGACGAAAAAGAGTGAACCGGGACTCATCTGTGAAAAAGACTTGTCTCCATAGCCTCATTGGAAATTGTCTGGGAGCATGTGCCGCCAACCAAGCCATACGACGCGCGCGACGTGCGCGAGTGAGAGGCAGACCAACGTAGAGACGACGTGCTCGCAGACCCCTCGCGCAATCGATTTCTTACAGTTTTGGGGTGAGTGTGGCGATTATGATTGCCTACCGTGTTAATAGCGGTTTCAGTGGCAGTAACGTGGCGATTACGTAGGTGGGCGAGACAAATGTCTTGACGTCGCGACGTTACGCGCGGATGTCCCGATCTCGGTCGGTCGGCAACCCTTCCGGTCTCTCTCAGACGACGGACAAGACGTTCTATGGTGGAAACATTCACACTGAACTGCATAGCAACCTGCTGTTGCGTTTGACCTTGCATTAGCATTGCAATAGCCTGACCCCTCTGAACTTCCGTCAGACGTACCATGATTGTGAGAGCTATAAATTCAGTGTAAATAGCGGAAAACGATGTGTATACCTCAAGCGTATCAAGTGGTATGACAAAATGTTTTGACGAACTTATCATCATCATGCTTCACGTGTATTGGGCTTTTTATCACTTTATCTATGTGGTACGGTGCATTACACGGTTGAGTAACTTTAGGCACCGGTTTGGGTACACAGTGACCAAGATAGTCGCCTGACCGGTTTTCATAATGTTAGGTCAAGCATTTAAATAATTATTGCGTATACCCTGCGTTTCTTTATCCTTTCAGTATATATATATTAAAAAAATCTGCCCTCCCACTTCACATTCCACAAACCCTGTGTCTGAGAACCAAAATACTTTAAATATTTGTTATGGCCTAATTCATATGTTTAATGTCATTTCTGGTATTAAAAGACCATTTCAAATGCTAGCATCAAACTCATAAATGTTCTAGATGTTACAGCAGCCCCAAGTCAAAACATTTTTTATATTTCCTACTCATGTTTCTGTGTCAAATTCACAAACGACTTGGGGTAAAAATTCCCTACTTCAAAATGAAAGATTAATAAATACTACTTATTCACCTTAGTTGTATTAAACTACAGTATATGTAACGTACAGCAGCCATTCAGTGTCTCTACAAAACTACAAAAGACAGAACTTCAATCCTCATATAACAATTTTTGAATGGGGCTATTTCATGTTTATTTACAGATTATTCCATTATGCAGTAAAGGGATAATTTTATAAATTTGTGAGATGGGTCATTACAAGCTGGTTTGTCTGGATTTACATTATTGTTGGAGTCTGTGGTGTTGAAAGTGTTATTTTGATATGATTTTCACAGTAATAAATTGGCCACTGGCTGAAAGGTATCTTTACAACATTTATGAACAGGGCAGCTCCATACATATCTCCATCAACAACACACTTGAAGCTGTTACTGGAGAAATGGGGCTTATGTGATTGTGACCAGTGCAGTTCCTGATCAAATAGCATACTCCAGTAGCCTGATAATGATATATATTGCCAGTTAGAAACATGACAGACATGTCAATTATGGAGTGGCGAACAGTGCAGATCCTGATCAGACTGCTGATGCACAGTCTGATCTGGATCTACACTGGTCGCAAAAAACCCATAAGCCAAATTTCTCCAGTCACAGCCACAATTATATCATAATCGGACACTGACTATCCGAGAGGATCAATATCTGTATTTGTTTCAACGTACCCTTTCTCAAAGGAGGCCCTTGTAGGTGGAAAGTGGGAGAATGCGATGGGTAGTTTAATGATCGGGGTTCATCCTTACCGGAATTCCGAATGGAGACCTGGTTTGGCCCTCACATACGTCTTTGGCATTTTGTATGTTAAATCTGGTTATACCCCTTATGTGAGTATTATATTCGTAATCCTATTTTAGGGGAAGGGGCCAAGTGACTGGGTGTGGTATGGACCTGGCTGATTTTGGGATTTCTCCCACCCCCAGGTTATAACGGGGGATTGAACCCGTTTACCCGGTCTTGATATGCCGTTAAACACCTATAAAAACAAACAAACAAAGGAGCTCCTTATTAACGCATCATTGAAAATTCCTGTACAGGTTTCTGTATGTATTACGGCGTGACGTACACCCAAGGTCAGACGTGGGACGATGGATGTAGTTACCATTGTGTGTGTCTAGATGACATGACCGGCCAGTACAAATGTACACAGAGGTATTTATTATCCACCGCCGATAGGGATATAGTGTTTGTCCATGTACCTGTGTATGTTAGTTAGGAACACCTTTAATTTCTTAATAACTGAAGAACGACTTCACCAATCAATTTTAATAATATTTGGCCACAATGTGTGTCTAGGCTTGGTGCTTTGTTTTGCATAGATTCCACGTCTGAACACCCAAGGTCAAGGTCAATGAGGACTTGTGTTCGCTTATTTGTAAGACAAATATTCAAAACATTATTTTCTCAATAACTGCTTTACCCCTTCGCCAATGTCAATGATCCTCAAATCTGTCTAAGGATGGTGCTTTGTTTCGCATACATCCCACTACTGAGGTCAAGGTCACTGAGAACTTGCGTTCACCTTGTTTGTAAGGCAAATGTGTTGAAGTTTGTTTTTGTTCTGCTTAACCCATGTACTGATTTCCGTAATATTTGCCCACAATGTGTGTCTCAGCATGGTGCTTTGTTTCATATACACCCCACATCTGAACACCCAAGGTCAAGGTCACTGAAGACGTATGTTCATTTTATTGTCAAGGCTGCCAGCGAGGTGATTAACAAGTGTTACAAATGTAGACAAATACTTGTGTATATTTTCTTGTTTTAACATTTATTAACCTGTTGACCTATGATCACCACTTCCTCCATCTGTTCTACCCACCCAGCCATATCCTTGAACCTTTACTGCTTCACTTTCTACCCACCCAGCCATATCCTTGAACCTTTACTGCTTCACTTTCTACCACCCAGCCAGCCATCCTTGAACTTTACTGCTTCACTTTCTACCCACCCAGCCATATCCTTGAACCTTTACTGCTTCACTTTCTACCCACCCAGCCATATCCTTGAACCTTTACTGCTTCACTTTCTACCCACCCAGCTATATCCTTGAACCTTTACTGCTTCACTTTCTACCCACCCACTATCCATGAACCTTGACCTTTACTGCTTCACTTTCTACCCACCCACCATATATCCTTGAACCTTTACTGCTTCACTTTCTACCCACCCAGCTATACCTTGAACCTTACTGACACCTTCCCACTGGCTTTACTACATTTTCTACCCACCCAGCCTATCCTTGAACCTTTACTGCTTCTTCATCTTATTACTGCCTCCTTGCTTACCCCACCCATTTTCTATATCCTTGAACCTTTACTGCTCACTTCTACCCACCCAGCTATATCCTTGAACTTTTACTGCTCACTCTACCCACCCAGCTATATCCTTGAACCTTTACTGCTTCACTTTCTACCCACCCAGCTATATCCTTGAACCTTTACTGCTTCACTTTCTACCCACCTAGCTATATCCTTGAACCTTTACTGCTTCACTTTCTACCCACCCAGCCATATCCTTGAACCTTTACTGCTTCACTTTCTACCCACCCAGCCATATCCTTGAACCTTTATTGCTTCACTTTCTTGGCAGTATTATTTTCTCCATAACCCCTTGGCCTATGTTAACCATTTCAACCTTATAGACCATAAAGCCAACATTCTCAAACTCTGTAGATCCTGTGGCCTATTTCACCAACATTGCAAAGTATACTTTTCTAGCAAAGTATACTTTACTTTGAGAGAGAAATTTTCAATTTAAGGATAAATTTATAAATTTGTATTATACTAAATGTATTACATTATCACAGCCATTTTGGCTGTGATAATGTAATAAATTCAGTATAATAATTCTGCATATTTTTAATCATCAAATATAGGCAGTCGTTAGTTCAATATGAAATAATGCATTTCGGGAAAAATAAATGATTACTCCCTCAAAGTATACTTTGCTAGATAAGTATACTTTGCAATTTTGATGAAATCGGCTACAGATGTGCATCAAGATCAACAATTAGGCGTGTAACTATACACCTACCTCACGATACGATACGTATCGCGATATTTGGATCACGATACGATACGTATCGCGATACTAGTACCTCATTCACAAAATACAATTTCATGGTCAATACTCTTGATAATTATAATGCATAAATTCAAATAAAAACATATTTCCCGATACACTGGAGCCTCTTTATAATGTGGTAGATGGGCAATAGAGGTCGTCACCACGGCATAGGTAAACCAAGTTATAAATTTTCGAAATAACATTGTCATGTCTCTAATATTCAATACCCCACCCATCTTATTTCCTGGTTTCAGACATGAAACGGAAACGGAGTCGTAATATTTACGGTTAGGATTTATACCATACCTCACCGCTTTATCGATCTCAGTAAACTTGAAGGTTGGAATTGCAATTGTTATGACATGTAGTTGTGTATATTCTTCCCGATAATTTTATTTTAGTATTAGTATTCGTAAAATTGCCCTAACAATAATGTCTAGTTATCACGCAATTTGGGATTCCAAAGCATTGAATTGTGAAGACAGTATCAAATGTAATATCAGGGTCGCGTATCGTGAATCGCATCTTCGGAAAAATATCGCGGTGCATCAAATTTTCGATGAATCATTACACCCCTAATCAACAGTATTTATCAGTATATTGCAGATTGTTATAAACTATTCCATGTATGAGTAATGAAACTTGTCTAAAAATTAACATAAACCGGTATGTTCTACTGTCTGTTTCACGAAAGTTGTCCAAATTTTACGGCTATATAAACAATTCAAAAACAATATTTGTTTCTGTTTTCTTTCACGGATCAGTTTCATATTTCATGTACACATTGTTCTAATGGTCCTCTACCGCCCTGTGCCAAATCCACGTTCGTCGTGCCCCCGCCAAGCTCAGGGTCAAGGTCACATACTTGATGCTTAAACAATTTAACGCTCAGGTTAATATCTTATAATTTCTGTTTTCTTTCACGGATCAGCTTCATATTTCATATCCGCATTGCTCTAATGTTCCTCTACCGCCTTGTGCCAAATCCACGTTCGTTCTGCCCCCGCCAAACACAAGGTCAAGGTCACATACTTAGTGCTTCAAAAACTTTAACGCTCGGGTAAATATCTTATAATTTCTGTTTTCTTTCATGGATCAGCTTCATATTTCATATACGCATTGCTCTAATGGTCCTTTACCGCCCTGTGCCAAATCCACGTTCGTCCTGCCCGCACCAAGCCCAGGGTCAAGGTCACATACTTGGTGCTTCAAAAACTTTAACGCTCAGGTAAATATCTTATAATGTTTCTTTCCATTCACGGATCAACTTCATATTTCATGTACGCGTTGCTTTAATGGTCCTCTACCGCCCTGTGCCAAATCCACGTTCGTCCTGCACCCGCCAAGCCCAGGGTCAATGTCACATGCTTAGTGCTTCAAAAACTTTAACGCTCGGGTAAATATCTTATAATTTCTGTTTTCTTTCACGGATCAGCTTCATATTTCATATACGAATTGCTCTAATGGTCCTCTACCGCCCTGTGCCAAATCCACGTTCGTCCTGACCACCCCCCCCCCCCCCCCAAGCCCAGGGTCAAGGTGCTTCAAAAACTTTAAGGCTCAGGTAAATATCTTATAATTTTTCTTTCCATTCACGGATCAACTTCATATTCCATATACGCGTTGCTCTAATGGTCCTCTACCACCCTGTGCCAAATCCACGTTCGTCCTGCCCCCGCCAAGCCCAGGGTTAAGATCACATACTTAGTGCTTCAAAAACTTTAACGCTCAGGTAAATATCTTATAATTTCTGTTTTCTTTCACGGATCAGCTTCATATTTCATATATGCATTGCTCTAATGGTCCTCTACCGCCCTGTGCCAAATCCACGTTGGTCCTGCCCCCGCCAAGCCCAGGGTCAAGGTCACATACTTGGTGCTTCAAAAACTTTAACGCTCAGGTAAAAGAAAATTTTGACTTGGAATTTGGCCTCATTTATTATCAAAGCGATATGTGGGACATCCGTGTTCTATGAACACATTTTCTAGTTTATTAAACTTCACACATGCATAGAAGACGACCCAAAGGTGTGTCGCACGTAATAATGACAACTCTTGCGTCATTGGTTTCTTAGTTATCCCCCTTTGTTGTTTCGTGCACTGATTTCGTGTCCGGAGCATAACTCGAACAACCTTTGGAATATTTTGATGAAACTTCACACATGCATAGACCACGACCCTAAAGGTGTGTCACGCAAGAATGACAACTCTTGCATCACTAATTTTTTAGTTATCTCCCTTTGTTTTTGAGCGCACTGATTTTGTCTCTGGAGCATAACTCGAACACCCTTTTTTCAAACTACTTGTGTATCTGGGGAGGGGGATACACATGCGCTTGTCGACAAGCGTCCATTTCTAGTTAACAGATGGACCTGAGCACCATTTTGCGATGTTCATATTTCATTTGTGATGTCCTATGAGTAGTTTATTCAGTGTTCCGTGTTCTGCATGTGACAGGTGTGCCCAGTACCCGACAATCCCGTCGTACTGTGTGATGGTCGAGGACCCCCGAGACACGTGCTGTAAGGTGCCCAGCTGTCCCTCGGTGAACCATACCCCGGGGTCTGCTACACCCTCACCCGGGCCACAAGTCAACCCCAATCCAGGTATTTGCACCAGCCTTGGTTTGTATGTTTCTGTACTCAACTCATAGCTGTGCTCATGCTCTGACGAGTTATCTTACCTCCCAAGTCCTTGTGGACATAACCACAGAAAACATAATTTGCAACAAACACAATATAATATGCATTACGTGTGAGAATAAGTTGAGAATGGTTTATAACATCTGTAGCCAATTTCACCAACATTGCAAAGTATTCTTATCTAGCTATAAAGTATACTTTGAGGGAGTAATCATTTATTTTCCCCGAAATGAATTGTTCCATATAGAACTAACGAATGCATATAATTGATGATTAAAAGTATGCAGACTTATTATACTGAATGTATTACATTATCACAGCGAAAATGACTGTGATAATGTAATAAATTAAGTATAATAAAAATTAATAAATTTATCCTTAAATTAAAAATTTCTCCCTCAAAGTATACTTTGCTAGAAAAGTATACTTTGCAATGTTGGTGAAATAGGCTACTGACCTTGGTGTATCTGCAAGTACATAAACCGGGAACTCGGAATACATGGGTGTGTTAGTCTTCTCAAGTACCGTAATTACAGCGGAATTTCCCTAAACCTAGGAAAGAGGTAATATATAAGTATATATGGTTTCTCTTTTCAATCATCCATTACTAATTTATATACAGTGGAACCTCTCTAAGCTGGACACCAAGAAAACGCCTGTGATCTTATTTGTGATGGGTTTCTTGGTCATTTATCTCAGGTGATACTATTTGCTCGTGATCGCATAGCACACAACTATGGCTCAGAGCGATCAAATTCCTGATTTACAGTGAAACCTCTCTAAGCCGGACACCCTGGGGACCTCCCAGGGTGTTCGGTTTAGAGAGGGTTCACTGTATGTGGCATGTGCATATATGTATACATGTATACTATAATGAAATACTGTTTGACTAAACCCGACACCTGAAAATATCAGTGTTTGTTTCTGTTGAGTTTTACTGTAATTTATCTAATAATACTTATCATTATTTTGACTGCAACGCATCGAGTTCACAAATATTGCAAATACAGTAGAACCTCTGGAGACCAGCCTATGGTCAATAAATTTAAATCCAATAATTGTTTACAATAAAACATTGTTAATGTGAAATTTACAGACTTTCATAAGTTTGCACTTACAAACCTTTTAGTCGTCGAAGTTTAGTGAAACGGCTCCCAGGCACTTATAGTCGCCATGCTGTATGTCTGTCTGTCTGTCTGAGATTTGTGTTAATGGCTTCGGGTACCTTCTATCTCTGTAGCCATGAGTCGAATTAGAGTGAAACCCTTATGATTCATCATCATCCATACCTACTATCTCTGTAGCCATGAGTCGACTTAGAGTGAAACCCTTATGATTCATCATCCATATGTTCATTCTGTGACCTAGTCATCCACCCCCTGTGCTCACGTTCAAGGTCAAAATTTACATTAAAGTTTTTGAGAGTACATGTAATAGTGACACAGGAGTACATGTACATCTAACGGTGTTACTGAATTCTTGCCTTCTGCAGGGACTTCATCTCCGGGATCCAATCAAACCGTGACACCGATTCCCGTTCCCAGCCCGCTGCCTTCGCCAGTACCCAGAGGTAGGGAATCAGTTCAGATTGATATCTGGGCCAGCGGCGGATAAAATGGACTACCGTTGTGACATGTATGCGGTCACCATTTATTCTAGGAAACACATATAAATATATGGTTTGCCACAACAAGAAGTGCCTCACTATTTAGTTTAGTGTGCTTGTACTGGTTCATTATCCCCTCTCCGATAGGCAAGCAGGGATTCCCATAGCGTTAGTCCATGTGCGTGCATTAGTAACGCCTTTCATTTTTCAATAACTTTTCACCAATTTTGATAATATTTGGACGCAATGTGTGTCATGGGATGGTGCTGTTGCATGTCTGATCACCCAAGGTCAAGATCACTGAGTACTTATATTCACCTTGTTTGTAAGGCAAAACTGTTATTATTTTTGTATTATTATTAACAATGCTGCCAGCGAGGGGATTAGCTTTAAAGTGATAACGTGCCTTTGTTAGAATAATATTTAGAGCCATTATGGTATATACGTATGCGGCCAGCATAGGCCCAGTAGCCGATTTGAGCAACATTGCAAAGTATACATTTCTAGCAAAGTATACTTTGAGGGAGTAATCATTTATTGTTCCCGAAATGCATTATTTCATATAGAACTAACCACTGCATATATTTGATGATTAAAGTATGCAGAATTATTATACTGAATTTATTACATTATCACAGCCAAAATGGCCGTGATAATGTAATACATTCAGTATAATAAAAATTCATAAATATATTCTAAAAATGTAAATTTCTACCTCAAAGTATACTTTGCTACATAAGTATACCTGGCAATGTTGGTGAAATCGGCTACTGATCTGACTGCACATATCTTTATCTGCTAGCTACGTTATTGTAAGCATCTGTTAGAAACATCCAGGTGCGTCACTAACTGAATAGCAAACAGTTCAGTAACTTTTACAGACCATCTGAATTATTGTAAGGTTGTATGACTTTTCATGCTTATCATCCTTAAACTGGTTACAGTTGAAAACGTCCAGTTTGGTCATATCACCCCCTCCCCCCCCCATACTTGTTTTATGGCATATGTGTGTGTATTTTATCACAGATGTATGCATATTTTATTACATATTTGTGTATAGTTTATATCGCAGATGTGTGTATATTTTATTACATATCTGTGTATAGTTTATATCACAGATCTGTGTATAGTTTATTACATATCTGTGTATAGTTTATATCACAGATGTATGTATAATTTATTACAGCTGTGTGCATCTGTGTGTATATGACAGCTGTGTGTATATTTTATTACAGCTGTGTGTATATATTGTTACAGATGTGTGCATAATGAACGGTCGGGCATACACACAAGGCCAGAGATGGTACGATGGCTGTAAGCAGATCTGTATTTGTGATGACGGTAAAACTGGTCTCTACTCCTGCAACACACGGTATGTCAGTTTCTAGTTTTTCATGGTTTTAATTATAACCCCGGCTTACAAAGTGTATATAGTTTATGCCTTTCCATCTGGGAATATTGCCGCCTTTCCATAGGACTATCAGTAACACGAAAACTTTAGCAGTTCGAAATTTGCGCTAAATATTTTATTAGTCGGTCCAGGCTGCTAATGGGGGTATTTGTGAGCCTCTGCTCACCTGCTCTAGTTATAATTTACATCATCAGTAGCCTATTTCATCAACATTGCAAAGTATACTTATCTAGCAAAGTATACTTTGAGGGAGTAATCATTTATTTTTCCCAAAATACATTATTTCATATAGAACTAACCACTGCATATATTTGATGCTTATAAGTATGCAGAATTATTATACTGAATTTATTACATTATCACAGCCAAAATTGCTGTGATAATGTAATAAATTCAGTATAATAAAAATTAATAAATTTATCCTTAAATTGACAATTTCTCCCTCAATGTATACTTTGCTAGATAAGTATACGTTGCAATGTTGTTGAAATAGGCTACATATGTGTTGTTTCTATTTTAAGTGCATGATAATGTTATCTTCTATACTTACTATTGTATTTCGACAGATGTCCTACCTACACGAACGTGTCGCCATCCTGCATGTACGTGCCCGATCCGAACGACCCGCTGTGCTGCCAGATCCCGCAATGTAGCTCCGGCAACAGCACGGTTCCTACGCCTGTGAGGGGCACAATCACCGGGGGCACAAACCCCACCCCGACGCCACGCCCAAACTCTTACTGGACACCCGCGCCCAATTCCCTTGGTAACGTGCCAACGCCGGGTCTCGGTCTGACGTACCCGCCGGGAATGGTACCCAGCATCAAACCCCTACAACCAGGTAGGTATACGTAGCATACTGCAATAACCGTACACAAGCGCTCATGTTAATTTCGCGAAGATACCATTTTTTGTCGAACCCGCTTGCGGAAAGCGAGACATAGTTATCACAATGACGTCCGAGTGTCTGTGTGTCCGTCCGGGCCAACGTCCGTTGGTTTAAGAGGTTAGGGGCGTGGCCTAGAACAAAAGAATCCTTTGATTTATTCCGTAAGCTCCTAAAATCTATTGTTGTTTAGGGGCTTTTTCTTTGATCTTCAAACAATTGAAATACCCCATAAACCCAAAATGTTGGAACGTCCGTCCGTCCGTGCGTCCGTCCGGGCCAACGTCCGGAGGTTTGAGAGTTTAGGGGCGGGGTTAGGAACAAAATATTCCTTTGTAATATTCCGTAAGCTCATAAACTCTATTGTTGTTTAGGGGCTTTTTCATTGTTCTTCAAACAATGGGAATACCCCATAAACCCAAAATGTTGGTCCGTCCGTCCGTCCGTCCGTCCGTACAAAGGTACCCAACAAATGCTCTCTCGTTTGCTGGGCAATCTTTTTCGGGATCTTCTTGGGTAGGGGTAGGTTAGTGTTGTGTATTTGTTATACAGTAAAAACCTAACAAAGATACAAATGGATACATATGTGGCTAGGAGAACAATATGTTATGTAATATTCTATTGTTCTTTGATTTTATGTGGCTAAAAATGGGTTTATGTGGCTACAGAACAATATGGATGAACAAAGGAAAAAGTAAGATTAGTCACATAAGTATCCATTTATAGGAACGTCCGTTCGTCCGTCCGTCCGTCTGTCCGTCCGCACAGATGAGAGGGTATATGTTGGGTACAAAAGTACCCAACAAATGCTCTTCTGTGTTAGTACGCTGCCTTAGGGTCGATATAGGGACATAATGTGCACCTTTGGCAGAAATCACCAAAATTGGCACAGATGATCTTTGATAGGTACTGATCAAATCCTGATATAGGGATCACTGTTTGTGACTCGGTAACGCCGTGGCGTAATGGTTAGTGTGTCGGACTACTGATCCAAGGGTCGTGGGTTCGAGCCTGACTAGCGGCGTGCGTTGTGTCCTTGAGCAAGACACTTTATCCACACTGCTCCAGTTCACCCAGTAAATGGGTACCGATAATTCGTAGTTGCTCTGTAAATACGAATTACCGGCTTCTCTCAAAAAGTCTCTACCTCCGTTCATTCTCCCATTCTTGGGAGACGGCATGCAAGGTCCTAGAGCCAGTGCCGCCGTTAAATACAAGCATAAAAAAAAAAAAATCGGTAACGCCCCCTAATTAGCATAAATTCAAGATGGCCGCCAAAAATATATACTTTGTTATACTGTTGCTCTCTGGTGACATATTTAAATACAGTCAAACCTGTGTATAAAGGCCGGCCATGGAAAGTGAAAAATCTGGCCTTTGTTCACAGGTGGTCTTTATTCGCAGTGTCATTTATATAGTAATTGTGCCATTGGGACAACACAATTGTGGCCTTTACAGCCCGGTGATTGCTATTCGGAGGTGGTCTTTAGCACAGGTTTGACTGTAGTTTAAAATATTTTGGGAAAATTTAATATGTAATTGGATAATTAAATCATTTGAATAAATCCAAAATGGCCGCAAAGATGGCCGCCAAAATGATAGAAATTACATAACTTCCGAACGAATTGACTTAGGAAGATGATCTTGGTGCCTAGACATAGGTCTTTGGGGAAAATTTAATATGTAATTGGATAATTAAATCATTTGAATAAATCCAAAATGGTCGCCAAGATGGCCGCCAAAATGATAGAAATTACATAACTTCTGAACGAATTGACTTAGGAAGATGATCTTGGTGCCTAGACATAGGTTTTTGGGGTCAGTGATTCTGTTTCTGATGTGAAATGAATAGATAGACTTCGTCCTTTGCATAAAAATCCAAGATGGCCACCAAGATGGCCGCCAAATGTCAATGTTTTTCTACAGATTTAGATATACATATTGTTTCATATCTTTGCTTAGTTTAACTACTTAACTCATATAAAATGCTATAATCAGGTGTTTGGATACACACTATCGCTTGAGTTAAGTGTACCTGGTACTTGGTCACTTGCCTCATTTGCATAAATTCAAGATGGCCGCCATGAAAATATATGTTGCTCACATCTCGGACTGCAACAAATATGGGCATATGTCTAACATTGGTGTATTTACCAGTTTTTAGGGCCAATATACACGACAAGAACATCAATAGGAGGATTGAATAATTTGATTGAGACCGCCATCTTGAATTTCAAAATGGTCGCTAATTAAAATCATGTTTTTTTCCTTCATATCACGGCATTTGAGACACCTATATGATTGATGTTGGTACCTATATCCATGTTTGGGATGCAAACATGTCTCAAGTCATCCAAATTCAAGCTGAAATCCCTAGCTGTGGAGTGTAAAACTTGAAAATGTGTTCATAGAACACGGATGCCCCACATATCGCTTTGATAATAAATGAGGCCAAATTCCAAGTCAAATTTTTTTTACCTGAGCGTTAAAGTTTTTGAAGCACCAAGTATGTGACCTTGACCCTGGGCTTGGCGGGGGCAGGTCGAACGTGGATTTGGCACAGCGCAGTAGAGGACCATTAAAGCAATGTGTATGAAGTGAAAGGGAACAGAAATTATAAGATATTTACCCGAGCGTTAAAGTTTTTGAAGCACCAAGTATGTGACCTTGACCTGCGTGATATGCTGAACCTACGGATCAAACACCCAGATCTCTACAAGCAGTTTGCAGAGGGCTTCTTCACCATTGCCAAGCCACAAAATCCATTCTCCCTGATTGGTTTTGACCAAAACCATGAACAACAGAATAAGGAAATTGAAGATGCAGGGCGGTGCTCTCAATCTGAATGATGAGTACGTATTCACTGACTGGTCTGTCGCAGGGCCAGAAGTTACACGGATCATCACGGAGTTTGAGGCTGGTATGCAGTCTCGCAAGGGCTGTGTTCCCAAACACCATGATCAGAGTCCAAGCGTCCAGCTGAGGTTTACAGCAGATACCAAGGAACTCGTCGCAGCATTCCAAAAGGCGGGGCATCCCTTCGATGAAGACAGCGACGAACTCATCATTCTCGACACCAAAGAAGTCATGTCAGTGGATGTCGCCCAAAGTATCATGTGTGCTCATAAAGAGGGAAAGAAACAACATTCAGCATTCGTAAAGGAACGCCTGGAATCTCAAGCAGTCGCCTTCCATAAGCCAATCAAGATGAACAAAATCCCTCTCCCGTGCAATCGTCACAAAAAAAAAGGAAAAGCAAACGTATCGACAGCATAAAAGAAGACCTGCACCTACTAGGCCAACTATACATCGCGCTGCAAGTCAGGGAAGGCAATACCGACCGCCTGTTTGAAGTCGAGAATGCTGATGCCCCATCATCCTTATCAAAACACGGCCATATGCGAAGTGGGAAAAAGTCCGATCTAGTGCCTTGTTTAGAATGAGACTCGCCATCAGACTTTGATGAGGCTGATGTGAAGCTAATTGATGGTGCCTATATGGTGCATATCCTGAGACAGGACACAAGCATCAAAACATTCCGTGATTATGCTGAGCAGAAGGTAATTCCCTTCATTGAAAAGCACCTGACCACGGCTAAACGTGTTGACGTCATCTGGGACCGGTATCTACCAGACAGCCTGAAAGCGACAGCCAGAGAGACAAGGGGAGCAGGAGTTCGGCAGCGATTACCAAATGATGGGAAT
The DNA here is from genome assembly GCA_029237695.1 of Conchocele bisecta. NCBI lineage: Eukaryota > Metazoa > Mollusca > Bivalvia > Lucinida > Thyasiridae > Conchocele > Conchocele bisecta. The sequence goes on along the minus strand of CM055265.1, from coordinate 37,193,366 downwards.
GGGAAGATGCCGAAGAACTGGAACAGCTATCTGCGCAACGAAATCAACAAGGTGAAACTGTTTCAGTATCTATCAGGTGTGATTGCACAGTTCATCTTCAACGAGGGGAGTGTCGTTATTACAACTTGGGAAGAGAACGTCCGCCAGAATCCTGCACCATCTGATTATGACCCGGTAATTCGAACGGAGTATCCTCTCAGTACATGCAACCACGAAGAGTATGATACCAGAGTTATGTTGCATGCAACACTGTGATACAAGCGTATACTGATAATTGCAAACGGCACTGACGTTGTTGTCCTGGGGATCTCCTTATTCACCGAGATTGGTGCGGAGAAACTATGGGTGTCGTTTGGTATGGGCAAGAAGTTGAGATACATTTCCATCTATGACATCTACAGCACCATGTCTCCCGCTAAGGCACACGCTCTCCCCGCATTCCATGCTATGACCGGGTCCGACAACACATCCTTCTTTTCCGGCACGGGCAAGAAATCGGCGTATGGCAAGTGGAGCACACGACCAGAGCTCACAACCGCATTATGCCACCTGATGGAAAGACCTCTCACTCTGTCTTCAGAGGATATCAATGTCATTGAGAATTTCACTATACTCGGTCTCTTTCACTCAGACGGATATCAACCAAGTTCGCCAGCAGATATTCGCACAGTCATCTCGCACGTTCGAGTACCTACCCCAACCAAGGCAGCTCTGATAGAGCACATCAAGAGAACAACCTACCAAGCTGGATACGTATGGGGACAGTTGCTTGTGGCAGAACAAGTCTTGACGTGCCCAGTCTCCTGGGGATGGGTTGGTTCTGTGTGAGGTTGGTTGTCTTTATGGACTCCCCTCCCGCGAGCAGCTAAAGCCCTAGACGATCTGGTCACTTGTGGATGCATTTCAAGCTGCACAGGAAGGTATTCCTGCTACAAGAAGGGTCGTGTGTGCACAGCTAGATGCAAATGTGGAGGAAGTTGTTATGGTCGCCCTGGTCCACACTCCGAAACCAACTCCCAACTAACACCATGTACTGACTGTGTCATGTCGTATCTACCGTTGGCCCACGCCTGGCATAATTGACATATCGATATATATCACTAACGCTTGAGCAACATGTGTTATTCGATATAGAGTTTGATAATTATAGAGAAATAAATATGAAATAAATATGAACATTGCGATGATGGTGTTGCTGTACTGATCATACTAATATAAGTATACCAGCAGATGGGAGTCATGCCCCGTAGAGACATTTGTATCTGCTTTAACCCTTTGCACCCGAAAGCCCGCTATAGCGGGGTAACGAGTTGTGTCATCATGATCTGCACTTTTTGCAAGTAATTTTCATATTTTTTAGAACAAAAGTACCCCCTTTTCATAAATGGATTAGTCTCAATATCATTTTCTGACGATTGGATTGATCGAAAAGTTAACAAATCACATTCAATTTCAGTTAATTAGGGTTGAAAGGGTTAACCTCAAGTTAATGGATGTATAACCCATTTCAGTCTGACAAAGTCATGCTTATTATATTTGTGACCAGCGTAGCTCATGCTCTGCTTGCACACTTGTAAAATCTGAGCAAGATATAAGTTCTTCACTAGAGGCATTCTGACAATACAGCAAACAGTGACCTTGTTTTAAACTGATCACAAATATAATAATACTGTGTGTGTTACAAAATGTATAGTCTCATTTTATTGGGGATACAGTTGAACTTATGAATCTTGTTCAAAATTACATGTCTATTTTCAGTTTGTATCATCTAATATTAATGCTGATTCACCAGTGATGAATACCGTAATAAACATTGCAGCATTTTGTTATTTTTACGTCATATTTATTTGCTCAATTCTGTCTGTATGTCAATCAGTATTCCGTGCATTTTTTTATTCCGCATTAGGTTACATGATCCTATTTTTATCAAACTTGGTGGGTGCATTCTCCATAATTATTGGAAAATGTGTATTGACCTTGACACCATGCAGACAAATCGAGTTATTTTCTAGTACACCATGATCTACTAGATTGGTATCTATCTTACAAAATAAATATCTCCAATTTCCATTTTTTCCAATTAAAGCTATTTTATACCAAAAATAAATTGACCTTCACCTTTATAGCGTGACGTTGACAATGGATGATGAGGTAAACCTCACGAATCCATCGGGAACACCCCAAACTATCATAATACACACCAAACTAGCTACAGAGCCAGTTTCATTGGCAACTTATAGCCATTTTATGCTAATAATTCATTAACTTTGACCTATATCTTGTGACCTTGACCTTCAATGATAACGAAAACATCACAAGTCGATCGGGCATACCAAGGACTATCATAATGTATTCCGGAATCATCGAAATCGGCCTATCATTTGCTGAGATAGGACCATATTTAGTTTTAACCCATTTCGACGGCGGCCATTTTGAATTTATGATAATTAGGGGGCGTTACCGAATGCCAAAATGTGATCCCTATATCAGGATTTGATTAGTACCTATCAAAGGTCATATATGCCAAGTTTGGTGATTTGTGCCAAAGGTGCACATCCAAACCCCTTAGACAGCGTACTATGTGTTGGGCAAGCTTTTTAGGATCTTCTTGGGTAGGGTTAGGGTTAGTGTTGGATACTTGTTATACAGTAAAAACCCAACAAGTATCCATTCGTAGGAACATCCGTCCGTGCATCCGTCCGAAATTTGCGTTAAAGTTTTTAAAAATACCATCAAATGCCTTGACAGGCTCGACATGCGGGCCGCGGCCATCTGGCCTGGGTTAGCGCCTGTAATATCTGGTTTCCCACAACAATGAGTATCCCAATGTTTAGTATGATTGTAATGGTTTATCAAAATAACACTGTATCTGGATACAATTTGTTTGGTAAAATCCCTATTTATAGGTTTTTTCCAAAACAACCGGTGTCCGAATATTAAGGTTATTACACCATGTAATGGATAATACACAAGTGATGATTTAATATGATATTTATTTTAATAAGTGTTATTTAAAGTTTTCTGATTGCATAAGAAACTTGGCGTAAGGTAGTTTTCTGATTTCATAAGAAACTTGGTGTAAGGTACCGTAGATATGCATAACCTATGCACTGGAGCATACATGGGTGATGATTTAACCCTTACACTGCTATCTTAATTTTTTGTCGTCTGCTGTTTATTTTCTAACTTCCATTTTTATCATCAAAAACATGCTTTGACAGCACTTTATAATAATTTACAACATGCTTTGACAGCACTTCAGAATCATTTCCATTGGAAATGATTCTGAAGTGCGGTCAAACCATGTTTTTATTGAGAAATAAGGAAAGATATAAAAGCAACAGCAGACGACAATTGTTGTGTGTAGTGGTCTAAGGGTTAATGTAATTTAGTGGAACATAAGTACAATTAGTAGTCTGTGTCTACTGCAGAAGGCAGTTATGTGAAGTTCTATAGTGTGTGTGGTCGGTGAAGAGTGACATTTGAAACCCAATTGAGTAATGTCATGTCCTGTTTTTGTCGCGCCTGCTTTAGCAGAAAGTGCAACAATAGTCACCGCTTTTTCCGTCGTCATCCGAAATCTCAAAATGTTTGTACAAGCTTCGTCATCATCGTATAACTTTAATATTACTTGACGGATTGCTTCAATATTTGGACATTTGATACATAGAAGCACTTGTAACACACTCATGCTGCCATTAACATGACCTTGATCTTATTTACCTTCACATTTTGGTGGAAACACTTAGCCTTTTCTTTGCGTCAAAAAGTTTGTACAAGCTTCGTCATCATGGTATAACTGTAATATATTACTTTGAGCATTTGGAACACATTCATGCCGCCATTAATATGACATTGACCTTGTTTGTATTATTGCAAAATCACTTACTGTAGCCATTAACATGACCTTGACCTTAAAATCTTCACATGTTTGCGGAAACACTTAGCCATTTTTTTGTGTCAAAAAGTTTGTACAAGTTTCTTCATCATCATATAACATTAATGTTACTTAATGAATTGCTTCAATGTTTGGACACTTGATACATGTAAGCATTTGGAACACACTCATACCGCCATTAACATGATATTGACCTTTTTTTACCTCACATGGTTGTGGAAACACTATGTCAAAAAGTTTCTTCAACCTGGACTTTTTTAGTATTTTAAGCATGTGCTTCTCTGACTGTTTTTGTGATGTTTACTTTAGCACATGCCCAGGATCATGTTGCGGTCAATTGCCTCGGCAGGCACGACACCGCTTCCGTGGCAGAATTTTTGTAAATGGGTGTATATTTCGTTTCAGGGGTTTCTACTGCAGCACCCAATCCGCAGATTACACCAGGGCCTCGTCCAAGTAAGATTTCTGGGGCCTGTTTCACTAAACTTTGTACGAATAAAATGCAAATATAGGATCTGGAAATTTCAATTGAAGAATTTACATTTATTGAGCATAGGCTGCATATGCAGCCTATGCTCAATAAATTTAAATCCAATAATTGTTTATAAGAAAACTTTGTTAATGTGCAATTTACAGACTATCATAATTTTGCACTTACGATTATTTTAGTCGAACGAAGTTTAATGAAACGGCCCCTTATCTCCACCATGTTAGTAAGAGTGAGGCAGAGTGGTCACCATACCGATCATTGCCAAACTTGATCAATGGCTTCCTATTTCCTGAAAGTAGAACATCCTTGTCCCAAATAAAAAACATATTTACGCATCTCAAAATATTTAACTGACCCAGAATAAATCTCGACTTTTTTTCCACTGAATTTATGTGACTTTTGATACGTACCATGTGAATTTGAAGCTTGCTTTATAATATTAATGTTCAAGAGCAGTGTAAACTGGATTCAAGTCCACAGACACACCAGTGAGAGATCCACAAGGAGGGAATATAACAAACGATGCGGAAAGGCTAGGATGTTGGAAGGACCACTTTGAGAAAGTACTCAGCAGGGAGGATCCAACGACAGAAGCCAACATCTTACCAGCAGAAACCACTATCGATATAGACACAGAGCCGCCAAACGCGGAAGAAACCAGACGAGCCATCAGCCATCAAAAAAGTGGGAAAGCACCCGGGATTGATAGAGTACACATAGAAATGCTAAAGGCAGAGGATCAAATAACCCCCACCGTACTCACAACGATCCTGCAGGAGATTTGGAATTCTGAAATGGTACCAAGCCCATGGAAAGTTGGACTGATTGTCAAACTCCCGAAGAAAGGGGATCTCAGTGACTGCAATAACTGGAGAGGAATCATGCTACTGTCAGTGACAAGCAAGATCCTGAGCAGAATCATTCTCAACAGACTAACTACCGCTGTTGACCAGCTGCTGCGTAAACACCAAGCAGGATTTAGAAGAGGCAGAGCAACGAATGGAATGCCACAGTATATGCCAATTTCATTGACTTTGCCAAAGTATTAGATAGTGTACACAAACTATCTTTGTGGAAGATATTATCCCATTATGGGATTCCAGACAAAATTATTTCCGTCATCAAGATGCTCTACACCGACATCAGTGCGCAAGTCATTTGCGACACAGACCTGACACCCAGTTTCCAAATCAAACTGGCGTAAAGCAGGGATGTCTGCTATCTCCTCTACTCTTCATCCTGTGTATTGATTGGCTAATGAAGGAGACTACCAAAGGCGTCAGTAGAGGCTTACAGTGGACCTTCGCAGAACCACTAGAAGACCTTGACTTTGCTGATGACATTGCTCTCCTTGCACAACGATACAGCGATATACAGGTAAAGACGGACACCCTGGACACACTTGGGAAACAGATTGGACTCAGCATTAATGCCAACAAGAGCAAACTCATGAAAGTCAATCCAGGAACAGATCAACCAGTAATGATCAACAACAACAACATTCAAGAAGTAGAAGAATGTGTATACCTCGTCAGCAAACTTTCCACCGACGGAAACTCAGAAAAGGACGTAAACGACAGAATTTCCAAAGCCAGAGGAGCTTTTGCGGTGCTAAGGAACATCTGGAAATCCTCTAAGCTCAGTATCAAGACCAAGTTAAGGATTTTCAAGAGCAACATCCTTGGAGTCCTCCTATATGGATCTGAGTCCTGGAAAGTGACACAAGCCACGTCTCACAAGCTGGACGTCTTCCAAACGAGATGTCTTCGCAGACTCCTCCGGATCTTCTGGCCAAACACCATCTCCAACCAAGAACTCCATCGACGAACAGACACAACTCCGCTATCTTTGGAAATTAAACGCCGACGATGGCGTTGGATTGGGCATGTTAATCGGATGGATCAAGATGCCATTCCCAGAGTTGCCATGCGGTGGACACCCATTGGAAGGAGAAAACGGGGATGGCCAAAAGAGACCTGGCGAAGATCAGTGGAGAAGGAGATGAAAGAGAAAGGGTGGAGCTGGGGCCAGGTGCAGATATGGGCGTATGATAGAATAGAATGGCGGTCTTTGGTGTCGGCCTTATGTGCTACTCAGCACGAAGAGGATTAAGTAAGTAATTAAGTGTAAACTGGTGCTCTACAGAACCGAGTGGTGTAATTCACATTTATATTTGTGTAAACTACTGGCTGAAATGTAAGAAGACGTAACACATTGTTACGTCAGTCAACTTTACACGAAACAGACATTAGTTATGCCGTACTACTTTGTTACAGAGGTGTGTGTGTACAAGGGCAGTCAGTACACGAGCGGACAGACATGGAAGGATGCCTGCCAGTACGATTGTACCTGTATTGACGCAGAGAACGGCAAATACATGTGCACCGACATGTAAGTTGCAATGTATACATAAAATCAGCTTGTCAAGGACCTTGTTAAAAATAATTATTGTATCCCCGGACGAAAGTCTTGGGATACTATGGATTTGACACCGAACATGGTCCGCGTCTATGCCCGGGTCCGCAGCAGACACTTCTTGTCTGGAACATAGCTCGACTACCCTTTGAATATTTTCATGAAACTTCACATATGCATAGATCGTGACCCGAAGGTGTCTCACGCGCAAGCATGACAACTCTTGCTTCGCTAATGTTTTAGTTATTTCCCTTTGTTTTTTTGCGCACTGATTTCGTGTCCGGAGCATAACTCGAACATCCTTTGCAATTATTTCATGAAACTTCACACATGCATAGGCCGCGACCCAAAGGTTGCAAGAATAACAATTCTTGCCTCACTAATTTTCGAGTTATCTCCCTTTCTTGTTTGCACACTGATTTCTTGTCTGGAGCAAAACTCGAATATTTAGAATATTTTCATGAAACTTTACACATGCATAGACCAGACCCAATGGTGTATCATGCGGAAGAACTCTTGCCTCACCAATTTTTGAGTTTTTTTCTCTGTTTTATTTTTTGCGCACTTATTTCTTGTTCGGAGCATAACTCACCCTTTGGTATATGTTCATGACACTTCACATATACATCATGTACATAGAACACAACCAAGGTGTGTTGTGCGCAAGAATGACAACTCTTGCCTCACTAATTTTTAAATTATCTCCTTTATTTTTCGCACACTGATTTCACTCGAATACCCTTTGGAATATTTTCATGAAACTTCACTTGTGCATAGACAACGATCCAAAACTTGATTACTCTTTGGAATATTTTCATGATATTTCAAACTTGCTGACACCATGACCCAAAGGTGCAAGAACGACAACTCTGACTTTACTAACATATTAATTATCTCCCTTCACTTTTTAGTGGCTGTCTGTAGGCGGGGAGGGGGATACATGGACTTGTGGACAAGCGTCCATTTCTTGTTTTTAAAATGTTTTCCAATGAACATATTAGTCCAATCCTGATTGTGATTGTGATTGTGTACCTAAGATGTGCAATATCTCATATATAGAGAATAGTAGGTTAGTGCCTTGAATGGGAAAAAATATCTGGCAAGGCTTAGGAAACGGGATGGGCGAAGGACTGCCGAGCACATCCCGTTTCCGTGCCGCGCAAGATATTTTTTCCCATTCACGGCACTAACCTACTATTCTATTTATCCCGTCAACACCTACAAATGGCTTCAAAATGCAAAAAAAGTAACCCCATTCACCGCATATATTCATATGTGGTGATTAGGTCGTATTGACAAGATATCAAAAATGTTTCACTGCACCGTGTTTCACGGCACATACGCACTGTGTTGACGGGATATAAAACTATTTACGAAAAATCAACATTTTCAGATATTTACAAAATGTGCTATGTTTCCCGTAAAGGACGTCGAAAGTTCACAAATGCTGAATAGAATTCTTTGAAATTTTTGTAAACTTTCAACGTCATATTAAAGTTTCTGTAATGATTTTTCCTTAGGTACAAATTCTCATGGCTCGTCTCATCTCATTTGTAAGCCCAATATAGAGCATCCAGTTTAATTTGTCTCACCCGCAAATTACCCTTCGCATGCACCCACCAACATACTTACACCGCCGACAATGACGTCGGTGGAAAGTGAGACATATCGGTCACAATTCCACCGGAATTGTGACCGCTATGTCTTTCTTTTCACCAGTGTCGGCGGCATAGTTGGTAGTTGGGTAGCATGCTATGGGTAATATAACGATTGGGGTTCATCCTTACTGGAATCCCCAGTGGAGACCATTAGTCTATTTCACCAACATTGCAAAGTACATGTATACATTTCTAGCAAAGTATACTTTGAGGGAGAAATTTTCAATTTAAGGATAAATTTATTATTTTTTATTATACTGAATTTATTACATTATCACAGCCAATTTGGCTGTGATAATGTAATAAATTCAGTATAATAATTCATCAAATATATGCAACAGTCAGTTCTATATGAATTAATGCATTTTGGGGGAAATAAATGATTACTCCCTCTACGTATACTTTGCTAGAAAAGTATACTTTGAAATTTTGATGAAATCGGCTACTGGTTTAGCCCTCAGGTATGTCTTTGGTATTCTTGTATGTGGTTATATTCCTTCTATGAGTAAGTTGGGTATGGTAGTAACTGGCACAATGTCAGGTTATTCTAATTTCATGGCTGAATATATATTTGTATATCAATGTAAATAGTCCGTTCTGATTTTGGAATTTTCTACCCCCAATGCAGCAGGTTAAATATGGGATGGAACCCGCTGTGCCGGCCTTAAATTCCCTTAGCTGTTGATAGGCCATTTAAGACCAAGAAATCAAATCAAATCAAATCAATGTTGGCGTCGTCAGTGTTGTTAACAAGTTGGGATGTAAATTTTGGATGTAGCCAATTTCCTAAAATTTCTTGATCCATCAGTCGGATCATTACCAAACTGCATCAATAGCTTCCTCACATTGATAGCTATCCATCCAGTGTCATTCGGGTAACCTTGGCATACATCTTGCTGACCTTAACCTTTGTGGTACGTAAATTTTTGACGTACCCATTTCTCTTGATCCGTTATAGTCGGATCATTACCAAATTTCACCAATAACTTTCTCACATTGATGGCTATCCACCCAGTGTTATTTGTGTGACCTTGTCCTTGGTGACCTTTCTATCAATATTTTGGACTTCCTCATCCAGTGATCTTAACTTTTGTGTCAATAATATTTTATATACATGTACGTCCAAATGATGAATATCTCTTGATCTGCTAGTCGGATCTTACCAAACATCACCAATAGCTTCCTTCCTCACTTTCATGGCTGTCCACCCAGTGTCATTTGTGTGACCTTGTCCTTGGTGACCGTGACTGTGGATGTGGTAGAAAAAACAAATTTGTCACAATTGGGGATAAGAAGTTGACATAAATTAATCATGATTTAATGTGTTAATATTTGATGTAAATCCAGAAAGTCAGCTAAGTGATAAAATTCACTTTATACATTTGTGGTTAATGATATGAAAACCAAGTATCAACCTATGCTTCATCACATTTACAATAGCTTTGTTTTCTGAAAAATAAATGTGGCTTATTTTAACATTTTCAGCTGCCCCAAATACCCGGGCCTGTCCCCACAGTGTAGGATGGTATACGACCCTATGAACCCGTGCTGCAGGAAGCCTGACTGTGGCCCTGTCCCGGGCGTTAACACCATCGCACCATCGCCCGGCTCACACATAAACCCTACACCAAATACAGGTAGGAATATGGCGAATTAGTTTTTGGTATCACAGAGCTCCAGATAAGCTTTGTGTCTAAAGTATTGAACTCCTGATTTCAAATTACATCATTATGTAACTATTTTATTTTTACAAAAGGATTATTGATTTTCTTCATTATTAAATGGGGAACAAATGATCAAAACATAAAACATATTTAACCATTCACTTATTCGAGTGTATTATTACTTATATTCACTTATTTATACTGTAATACGGTTGCAAATTTACTTTGTTGAGCTGCAAAAAGCAAACACTGTTTGTTTTTTGCAGCTCAAGTAATTATATTTTCATCTTTATTACAATATTTCCACTACTCAAGTTCATAATCAATTCGTATTTGCACATTGCTGTGAGTATTTTGTACTCCCACTGTCGATTATCAATGCATATTCAGCAACATTAAGTGCGTAAAATACGCCAATACACCCCTTATATGGAGCTCTGGTATCATCCTTTGACTCGTAATCTGTTGTATTTTTAATGTACCCAGAAAATATTTTGGGGTACATCTGTCTGTCTGAGATATTTTTTAAATGTCCGGATACATACCTACCTACAATCTGTTCAATTCATATCCAACTTTAAAGGTACATGCCCACTCAGTAGGCACAAAATGTTCTTTATAGGACTTAAATCAGATAGTTCTGTATATTCTATAGATATGACATTTTCTGGCAAAACAAACATACATATTACACTGATGTCATTCGTTAACGTCACTTGGCGTCATCCGACCAATGGAACGTCGGTTTTCAATTCATTGTAACCCGATGATTGTATCGGGTCAATGCCTGATACAGCAATATGTTATCAGTCAGTACATATTTGGTCAATACAGGACAGGTTACCTGATAAAATGACAATCAATCGTCTGTGCAGATTTCTGTGTGTACAACGGCATCCCACTGAAGCAAGGTCAGACGTTCGTGGATGGCTGCAGTAAGGTGTGTCGCTGTGAAGATCCCCTTGCCAATAGGATTGTCTGTGACGACAGGTACGTCATTGATCCATCCCCAATATCTGTACGAATCTTGCCATATGATTGTCTGGACGACAGGTACTTCATTGATCATATATGTTGAAGATCCCTGGCCAATAGGATTTTGTCAGTGACGACAGGTACGTCATTGATCCTCATATATGTTAAAGATCCCCTTGCCAATAGGATTGTCTGGGACGACAGGTACTTCATTGATCCTCATATATGTTGAAGATCCCCTGGCCAATAGGATTGTCTGTGACGACAGGTACGTCATTGATCCTCATATATGTTGAAGATCCCCTTGCCAATAGGATTGTCTGTGATGAGAGATACGTCGTTGATCCTCATATATGTTGAAGATCCCCTGGCCAATAGGATTGTCTGTGACGACAGGTACGTCATTGATCCTCATATATGTTGAAGATCCCCTTGCCAATAGGATTGTCTGTGATGACAGGTACGTCATTGATCCTCATATATGTTGAAGATCCCCTGGCCAATAGGATTGTCTGTGACGACAGGTACGTCATAGATCCTCATATATGTTGAAGATCCCCTGGCCAATAGGATTGTCTGTGACGACAGGTACGTCATTAGATCATCATATAATGTTGTAGATCGTCATGATCCTATATATGTTGAGATCCCCTGGCCAAATGGATTGTCTGTGTCGACCAGGTACGTCACTGATCCTCATATATGTTGAATGTATTCTGCAAGATGGTGTTGAACTTGAAGGTTACGTCATTGATCCTCATATATGTGATGTAGCTCCAGAACAAATAGCACACCCCTACGGCTTGATAATGATCCATATTGCTTGTTAGGTGGAATGGCGAACAGTGTAGATCCTGATCAGACTGTGCTGATGCATAGGCTGATCTGGATCTCCACTGGTCACATAACTCGTAAGCCCCATTTCTTCAGTCACAGCCACATATTTACCTCGACTGTTCGGGTAACGTATATCGCTCGGACCTGTTATTCGGTCTGCGTCCATTCTCCGACACACTTCATAAAATACTGCAGAAATGTTAAAGTGATAAAATGCAGAAAAACCTGGAAATTACATAATACATTCCATGGCGCTTTCCGATTAATTTTTGTCGTTAAGGAGTTATTTCAAGAAAACTTACATAACTACTTTTGTCGTTCAGGAGTTATTTCAAGAAAACTTACATAACTACTTTTGTCGTTCAGGAGTTATTTCAAGAAAACTGACATAACTACTTTTGTCGTTCATGAGTTATTTCAAGAAAACTTACATAACTACTTTTGTCTTTTTTAAGAAGTTATTTCAAGAAAACTTACATAACTACTTTTGTAGTTTGTGTCGTTCAGGAGTTATTTCAAGTTATTTCAAGAAAACTTACATAACTACTTTTGTAGTTCAGGAGTTATTTCAAGAAAACTTACATAACTACTTTTGTCGTTCATGAGTTATTTCAAGAAAACTTACATAACTTATTTTGTCTTTCAGGAGTTATTTCAAGAAAACTGACATAACTACTTTTGTTGTTCAGGAGTTATTACAAGAAAATTTGCATAACTACTTTTGTCGTTTTTGTAGTTCAGGAGTTATTTCAAGAAAACTTACATAACTACTTTTGTAGTTCAGGAGTTATTTCAAGAAAACTTACATAACTACTTTTGTCGTTCAGGAGTTATTACAAGAAAATTTGCATAACTACTTTTGTCGTTTTTGTAGTTCAGGAGTTATTTCAAGAAAACTTACATAACTACTTTTGTAGTTCAAGAGTTATTTCAAGAAAACTTACATAACTACTTTTGTCGTTCAGGAGTTATTTCAAGAAAACTTACATAACTACTTTTGTAGAAAACTTTCATAACTACTTTTGTCGTTCGGGAGTTATTTCAAGAAAAATTACATAACTACTTTTGTCGTTCAGGAGTTATTTCAAGAAAACTTACATAACTACTTTTGTCGTTCATTAGTTATTTCAAGAAAACTTACATAGCTTCTTTTGTAGTTCAGGAGTTATTACAAGAAAATTTGCATAACTACTTTTGTCGTTTTTGTAGTTCAGGAGTTATTTCAAGAAAACTTACATAACTACTTTTGTAGTTCAGGAGTTATTTCAAGAAAACTTACATAACTACTTTTGTCGTTCAGGAGTTATTACAAGAAAATTTGCATAACTACTTTTGTCGTTTTTGTAGTTCAGGAGTTATTTCAAGAAAACTTACATAACTACTTTTGTAGTTCAAGAGTTATTTCAAGAAAACTTACATAACTACTTTTGTCGTTCAGGAGTTATTTCAAGAAAACTTACATAACTACTTTTGTAGAAAACTTTCATAACTACTTTTGTCGTTCGGGAGTTATTTCAAGAAAAATTACATAACTACTTTTGTCGTTCAGGAGTTATTTCAAGAAAACTTACATAACTACTTTTATTTTGTTGTTCAGGAGTTATTTCAAGGAAATTTACATAATACTTTTACTTTTGTTAGCTTTTGAGTTCAGGAGTTATTTCAAGAAAACATACATAACTACTTTTGTAGTTCATGAGCTATTTCAAGAAAACTTACATAACTACTTTTGTCGTTCGGGAGTTATTTCAAGAAAACTTACATAACTACTTTTGTTGTTCAGGAGTTATTTCAAGGAAATTTACATAACTTCTTTTGACGTTCAGGAGTTATTTCAAGAAAACATACATAACTACTTTTGTCGTTCGGGAGTTATTTCAAGAAAACTTACATAACTTCTTTTGTAGTTCAGGAGTTATTTCAAGGAAATTTACATAACTTCTTTTGACGTTCAGGAGTTATTTCAAGAAAACTTGCATAACTACTTTTGTCGTTCCTGAGTTATTTCAAGAAAACTTACATAACTACTCGTTCAGGAATTATTTCAAGAAAACTTACATAACTACTTTTGTCATTGAGGAGTTATTTCAAGAAAACTTACATAAATGTAAGTTTTCTTGAAATAACTCCTGAACGACGAAAGTAGTTCCTAAACATCTAAAGACATCAGGGTGATGTCATCAAAGAGTTGATATTATGTAATTCCCTTTAGTATATGTGCGTTACTGTATCAGAATTTCCCTGATAGTTGGTGAGCTATCAAGGTGGGCCATTGAGTTTTTCTCAGATATCGCCGCGTCACAAAATTCCCTGCGCATCGAACATTTTATTGTCATGAATAAATAAAAATAGTACTGTAAATTCGCCATATGATCAATAAACAAGCGACGAGGCAAAGCCATGAAGGCCCGATTTTCTTCAAGGCATAGACAATTGGACAACATATACTTATGCAACGATGGTGGTTCTAGGTTGTATAGTAAGTAAGAAACAAATTTAAACGTGAGACCTTAACGTTGAAAATTGCTAAGTCTATTACGCGGAAAGAAAACACGAAAACTTAGCATTGAAAATGACTATGCTGATTACGCGGAAAAAATAGGCCACGGTCAAAAACAGGTCACATGTTGAATAGTAGTATGTGGTGGTAGTAGTATTGGTTATGAAGTTGTGCAAGTACGGTGGTTCTAGGTGGTATAGTAGCAAATTAATGGACCTAAACATGAAAACTTAACATTGTGGACGCCGCCCGCCGCCAGGCTTTTGCCAATCCAATAGCTGGCTAAAAACATGAGCATGCAAAAATATGTTAAATCCAATCATGTCGGTCAAAAGTCTGTTGATTTTCCACGTCTAAGAGGTTATTGTAACTTCATAGAACATAAAATTATATGCATCTGACCAACATCTCGAACAAAAATAAGTATGTTAAAAACATCTGCCCTCCTGCGTCGCATTCCGCAAACGTTTTTGTTATGGCCTAACGTAATTAAAATGTAGGTTTAATTATTGTTTATACATGTAGAAAAGAGCAAAAAGTTAGCGGCTGGTATTGAAACTACGTCGCCTGCAAACACGTTCAGATTTTTTATCGCAAACCCAAAAGTTGATGAAATGTTCAGAGCAAATGCGGAATCCGCATTTGCTAGAACATTTCACCAACTTTCGACATCATTTATAGAAAATATCACATTTGTTTTCTCCATTTCCCCCACCACTACATACTTGTTGGGCAGATGTGCGACGTTCCCAGCATTGAAGCCTGGCTGTAGTATGGTGACCGACCCGAATGACCAGTGCTGCCAGGTGGTCGCGTGTGCCCCCACCAATCCCTCGACCAACCACAACTCCATGGTGATATCGGGCATCCCAGGAACAATCAGCGGGTATAACCTGCCCAGTACTGGACCTGCCTCCCTCACGGGCATGAGAGGTGGGTATTACAAAAATGTCGCTTATTTTGAGTTGTCGATGAGTGTACCGCCTCATCCATACATATACAGTAGCGTTTGCGTTTGTGTTCCATGTGTAAACTGGTCGGGAGAGGGTGATGGGTGATTTAACGGTCGGGATTCATCATTACCGGAATCCCGACCGGAGACCGGAGACCTAGAAAATATCACATTTGTTTTCTCCATTTCCCCCACCACTACATACTTGTTGGGCAGATGTGCGACGTTCCCAGCATTGAAGCCTGGCTGTAGTATGGTGACCGACCCGAATGACCATTTCATCACGTGTTCACCTCATATATCATGTACGAAAACATGCCATCTTTGCAAGCAAATTATTCAGAAATGACATTGTCATGGGGATTATGCTCGTTGGAAATCATATTGATTTCTTCATCTGTACATACCATACACATTGCTGATAATGTCCTGTAACCTGTATTATTATATACATACTTTCGTTTCCCATTGAAACACAATGCAACGAAAGACTTCAATATTTTTCCATATTGACGTCTCATGAGTTCATATTGATCAGTGCCGGAACTACGCTTCACCTCGCAAAATAGTTCCTTCTAAATCACCACTAATTTGTTTACGTAATTTACATGTTATATATTTTTTGAAGTGCATATAAATTGCGAATGATGTACATATATAATAATATGGTTATTTGATTTGTATGTGTACATATGCCACTCGTTCCGCCGCGCAACGATATTGCGCACCTAAAGTCGGATAACATCGCACGCTGTGGAACTCGTGAATCTATCCACATACAAATCAAATAACCTATGAAAATATACCTTGTCTAAACAATAACACAGAAACTCTAAACCGTATCACAATACCGATAATGCACATGCTCATATGATTTTCTAGACGTATGTCTGTACCACGGTGTTCTGTACAAGACCGGCGCCACCTGGGATGATGGATGTACCTACAACTGTATCTGTGTCGATGGAATCACTGGCAACTACAGATGTACCGAGAGGTTTGTGTTGAACTTTATAAATGAACGACAATCGGTGTGCAATATGAAATATTTACTGTCTGTATCACAAAACCTGCCCAAATGTTACGGCCATATACACAATGCAAAAACAATATTTTGATTTTTTTATCAATATTTAAGAATGAACCTTCATTTTGTTTCATGAAATTTGGTTAAATATTGATTTTATTCCAAAAAATTGATTTGTCTATGGGAATAGAACATGGGGAAAATGAGGTGGAGGAGCTGTGGGACGAGTAAAAAAAATAATTGGAATATGATTCCGAAAGCTTGGAAATGATCCAACTAAGAAAACAAAAGTTAAATTTTAAAAATCGGCCCAGTATTTCTGAAATTCAAAAAATATCCCCATCTTAAATCCCCATAGACATCTTCACTCTGTGAAGATGTCTATGGGGATTTAACATGGGGAAATTGTTTTTTCGCTATAAAATCAATATTTGACCAAATTTCACGAAATAAAAAGAAGGCTCATTCTTAAATTTTGCTTCAATTTAATAATATCAAAAAAAATATTGTTTTTGCATTGTTTTTATGTGGCCGTAAAATTTGGGCAGCTTTCGTGTTTGACCACCAGATGTCTGTATATATAAAGGTTCGCAGTGCCACAAACTGATTGTCGCAATAAAAGGCGGAATTGGCCAAACCATAAATAGTGGATGAATAATGTCAATAATGCTTGTTGTTGCAGATGTGCGAGATACCCCCAGGTCCCGTCATCGTGTACCATGGTCCAGGACCCCCACGACATGTGTTGTCAGAAACCCTACTGCCCCACAGCCCCCACCCCGGCCCCCAACCCACCCCAACTCCCACCAGACGATACAACCAGGCAAGTACTCGTGGTCTCAGGCAGAAGTGGACAAAGTGTGGCAGGGGTCGTAAAATGGTTGGACGTTTCCTAATACATGTACTAGGTTCGATAATGTCCAACCATGGGTAAACGTTTGCCGTGGCACGAGGGAACTGTTTGAACCCCAAGGCCGTAGACCGCAGGTTCAAACAGTTCCCGAGTGCCATAGCAAACGCTAACCCACGGCAGGACATGATCGAACGTTATTGTTACATTTCCGTTTGAATTGTCATGCAATTTGAGCATATATGCAGTACTTTCGGTACTTTGATAACCTGTTCCATTCAAACAGCTGATTTACGTATATATATTCAAGGGCTGCAGTACACGTCGCTTGATGCAGCCGCATCAATTTAAAAATTTGCATTAAGCAACCACCCAAGGGAGACACCAACAATGGTCGCTTAGAACAATGGTCTCTTAACACAAAAACAGAAAAAAATGGAAATCCGGGTACTGGTATGTCCGGTTATATGGTTTAATATTCGGAATCAGGAAATCGCGAATAATAAACATCCGAACATTAACATAGAAATAAATACATTAGAATACTACGGGTAATGTTTACTGTGCACTTTTCTGAATTAGTCATGCTTTATTTTATCAAAATAGACGAAAGAATTTAAATGTTATTGCGAAATAAAATTGCCCAGCTGAAATCGCAAATAGGCAGTAGTGACTGCGATCACTTCGGACCAGACATGTTTCGCCCCCGTGATTTTTAAAAATCGTTGAATAACAACCAATCCAGATGATAGAAGAATGATTTATTAACTCGTCAAGAAAATTTAAATGGGTAAGATAAAATTGCTTGCGTATTCTGTACTCAACGGGAACAATTATATGTTTTGAAATAGGCAGATGTCTTCCCATGTGCTAAGCGACCAGTCCTGTTGTTCCCATGTGCTAAGTGACGATGAGTTAATTCCCTTTAGTAATCACTAAGGAAACGAGCGAATCGGACCAAGGTTTTAGGTCATTAATCATAAAGAATACACCATTCACACTTTGACAGTGACAGGGGATTTGTTTCATTTGTTTGTCACACGCTTGAGGCTAATTTCACCTGGAGAAAGTGACATCCTGTCAATTACATGTAATGGTCGTTTAATACAAACAAACTTTGCTGTCAGGTACAAAATATTTGACCGCTGGTCGCGTTAAGGAAAAGTCGTTTAATACACTGTCATTATGTAGGCCAAATGGTCGGGTGGAATTGAAAGTGGTCGCATAAGACAAAAGTCGCTTAATGCACGTGGTCGCTTGTGCAAGTTTGACTGTAGTTTGTTGACGTAATGGCGCATTCTAGTCTATGCTAGTTATTGAGGGGTGAAAGGGTTGAACTTCTTGTCGTGACCAGATAATATCATAGAAAGCCATGCCTGATGTACCACAGGTACCAAAACTACCCTAGCACCAGGTGTCGGTACAAATTCACCAAACCCGTCGCTGACAAACGCACCCACGCCCGGATCAAATGGCCAATACCCAACACCCAAGCCAAGAAGTAAGTAGTTATACAGTGTTTTACGGGCTATGACTGGTGAAATGGGGATTGTTGGTTTTGCGACCAGTGTAGATCCAGATCAGACTGTGTGGATGCACAGGCTGATCAGGATCTACACTGGTCGCAAAACCCAGAAGTAAGTAGTTATACAGTTGTTTACGGGCTGTGACTGGTGAAATGGGGCTTGTGGGTTTTGCGACCAGTGCATCCGCACAGTCTGATCAGGATCTGCACTGTTTGCCATTCCATCAATAAAACGCCCGTTACGCTTCTAGCAAGCAATATAGATGTTGTGAGGCTACCTACAGGAGTGTGCTATTTCATCAGGAGCTACACTGGTCACAATTCCCATAAGCCCCATTTCTCCAATCACAGCCACATATGAGAATTGTTGTTGTTTTAAAGAAGTGTAAAGTTTTAAAATTTTGCATGGGATTGTGTATTAATATTTATCCAATTTTGAAAGCAAATTATATTTACTATTCTGTTTGGCATCTGTCTAGTGTCGTTGATATCAAGTTTATTAGGGAAGGCTAGGAAACGCCTGATGAATGCCTGATACAGCATTTAAGCTGATGCAGAGTAGAATTGTAAACAGAGCTCCAGATAAGGTGCGTATTAGCGTATTTTACGCACTTATTTTAGCGGAATATGCATTGATTATCAAAAGTGGGAGTACAGAATACAGCAATGTGAAAATATGCATTGATTTTCAAATTGAGTAGCGAAAATACTGTAATGAAGTTAACAATTTACAGTGTTTGCTTTTTGCAGCTCAAATAAGTGAATTTTAAAATTTGTTTTATTTGTTATTTTTTTATCATTTGTTCCCTATTTAATGAGGAATAAAATCAATAATACATTCGTAAAAATAAAATACGCATATAATTTGAAATATGGGGGTATAATACTCTTTAGATACAAAAACTTATCTGGAGATCTGGGTAAATCCTGATTAAAAAAGTAATTTTATCAATGTGTGATTGGTGGAACACTGTTGCATGCTGTTATCAAATGGCAGCGGTATTTCTATCAACAAAGACAATATCTGAGAGCTGAATATACCTAGCAGTGAGTTCTTACTAGCCTCGCCTACTGAATTTTTCCATTAACTCTTTTCATGCTGAGGATACGCCATTATGTTTGCAGAAAATCCTAAATATTTCCCTTCTATGCGCTCGGAGGTATTTCACCTTTCGAACCATCTCGTATACTTTCATTGAGAAATTAAAAATACTTAAAAACTGTAATCGTCCATTTAAACGCCCCCCTCCCCCCTCTGGCATTTTTTTTGAAAATCAACAACCCACTTTTAACTCTTTGCATGTTAGCGGCGAAAATATCCGCCAAACAAATTAGGACTATATGTTTTATTTCTCTCTGTAAATATGTCTTGGAATTTCATTATAATTGAGTCCTCATAATATTTACAAGGAGAAATAAAAGAAAATATGATGAATTTTTGTCCGCTAGTTTTGAACTATTTATAGCCCACAAGTTTCCCAGCATGCAAAGAGTTAACATAGATGCTCAAGTCTGGTGAAATTTCCCAAAGTTGCTTTCAAATCGTTAAAAGCATAAACAAATAATCCGGATGTGGTAATCCTCGCATACAATCAATAATTGCGGAACATTCATTGCGAATTTCACATTGTGAAATAAAACATATGCAGAAATTGCAATGAAATGTACTTCAGTGTATTATCTAGGATCTAGTACAGTGTCCCAGGTAATATTTGGGAAGATATGTATGGCCATATGTACGACAATTCGGCCCAATGGTACTTCGTCCATCGAGATTTCAGCCTGAGGTGATTGACAATTTTTGTAGATCTAATGAAATGCGTGCTTACAGCTGGGGAACGTTATATTAATTAGCAATCTTACTCCCAGGTGTTTACAACACAGCAAATAGTATCGCACTCATATTTTGAGTTACTTAGAGCATGCGGAAGCAAATTTTATAACTATTTACTTCTTTAAAAGAAAGCACGCTCATTTAGACACCCCCCTTTTCGAAAATGCAACCCCGGGGCGTTTAAATGGATAATTAAGTTATTTAATAAATATCCTACCCGTAAAGGTGTATTCCGAAAGGAATGGATTAAGACACGTGGTATTCTGTCTGTATTCGCGAGCGGTGTGTGTGTATGGCAACCAGCTGTAATTTGTATTCGCCAGTGGTGTGTATATATGTGATCCAGCTGTAATTTGTATCCCCCAGTGGTGTGTGTATATGGGAACCAGCTGTAATTTGTATCCCCCAGTGTTGTGTATATGGGAACCAGCTGTAATTTGTATTCCCCAGTGGTGTGTGTCTATGGGAACCAGCTGTATAAGCAGGACCAGGTGTGGTATGACGGCTGTAACGCCAAGTGTCAGTGTGAGAATGCCGCCATCGCCTACTACCGCTGCGAGGAGAGGTACGTGTCCGATCACAGGCGGTCGGCATGTGGGTAGGATAGTGTAATATACTCATGTAGAAAACAAAAACATTTGTAGTCAAGTATAGTCAATGTATTTATTTACAAGGCCAAGAGCTTTGTGTGACTCAGTTTCGCCATCACCTGATTCAAGGTGTAATATATTTTCTGTTTCCAATAAAATCCCATTAATCCCACTGCATACATAGAGCTAAGGCCCACCTGTGCCTAATAAAACGGACCGATAATCAGTATTGTACACACAGAGTCCGTACCAGCCTGAAAACGTCACAAAAATCGCCCATCTAAGCTAGGTCAGACACATGCTCGTATCGCGGTTGCACTAAAATCCTCGTGACTAAACCACAGATTTCATGAAACCTCCATGTGTTTCAATACAATTACACCTATTTTATTATGGTAATTTCCAATAACCTCCGAAGGGAAGCACATTTATTACTCATTGTTTTAATGTCACTCTTTATATTAAATTTTCGACGTCATTCTACGTCTACCCATCTGCTTTTGCTTTTAATGTGCCTATGCAAAGGTTACGGTCATAACATTTAAATGGGGACCCGATGAACTATACCAAATGCATGGTAAATGCTCTAATGGCTGGTTTTATTCCTTCATTAAGCTTCTTCTAGATGTGTTCAATACACGTCCACAACTGTGTCCGCATACACATTGGTGCTGGATCCCCAAAATCTGTTTTGTTGTATAGTGGTTACCCGAGAGAGAATAGCATAGCCCCAGATCAACCTGCGAATCCACACAGTCTGATCAGGGCCTATGCAATTCTCTATTCGGTCACTGAACTAGTATTACTCATCAGCCAAAATATCAGCTTCTACTCGTAAAATTAATCTACACTATTTCCGAATGGCATAGTCCCAGATCAGCCTGCGCATTCGCGCAGTCTGATCAGGGCCTATGCAATTCGCTATTCAGTCGCATAAGTAGGCTTTTCTCGCCATCAGATTCTACTCATAATGCCTGAATATGCACGGGACCAATACATTACCGCCTGCGGCAATCATGCCAATATTTATCAACTTCTTTATTTCAAAATACTTGAAAATTGTGCTTGAAATCAAGTAATTTGATCGACTGAGCCTGAGCTGTGCTCAGGCTCAGACAATCAAATTGCTTGATTGCTAGTCAACATTGCCGATAGACGTTCACAAACGTTGATAACATGGGCGAGATCAACACAGGCGACCGCGTATCTGAATTCCATCATCTTATACCCTGTAGCCGATTTCATCAACATTGCAAAGTATACTTATCTAGTAAAGTATACATTGAGGGAGTAATCATTTATTTTCCCGAAATGCATATTTTCATATAGAACAAACCACTGCATATATTTGCAGAATTATCATACCATTTTGGCTGTGATAATGGAATAAATTCAGTATAATAAAAATTAATAAATTCATACTTAAATTGAAAATTTCTCCTTCAAAGTATACTTTGCTAGATAAGTATACTTTGCAATTTTGATGAAATAGGCTACAGGTATCTGGTCCCCAAGACCCGTCCTGTTGTAAACTTTTGTTACCTGATAAAGATACTGTATGGTGTTTGCGAACAGCATAGCCCGAGATCAGCCTGTGCATCTATGCAGTCTAATCAGGGTCTATACCATTCTCTATTTAGTCAGATTCTACTCTTAATGAATATCTGACTTCCAGATGTGCGCGATACATTACGTCCACAATTCCATCGTCGTGTACCCTGGTGCCTGATCCTCGTGACCCGTCGTGTTGTAAGGTGGTCAGCTGTCCTGTGATTCAGCCCAGCGGCCCCACGCCCACCCCGGGCTATCTACAGCCAAACCCCAACACGCCGGCACCACCGGTTAAAACGGGGCTGGCCCCAGTACCGACTCCTGAGGTGACAGTGGCTCCACAGCCGGGGGTATCTACACCGGCTCCGAACCCGTATTACACATTGGCGCCGCAACCTGGACAATCCACACCGGCACCTATGCCGAAAACTGGTAAAATGTGTGATTTTCCTGGAGAAATGGGGCTTATAGGATCCGTGACCAGTGTAGCTTCTGATGTGCTAGCGCAGAAGTGTAGATTGATAATAATCTATATTGCTTAGTAGAAACATGACAGGTATTTCATTGATAGAATGGCAAATTGTGCAGATCCTGATCAGACTGTGCGGATGCACAGGCTGGTCTGGATCTACACTGCCACATTTGCAGCCACTCTAACTCGTAATCAGCTAGAATGTTCTCGCAGATGCATAGCATTGCTAAGACTTGTGTACCATTCATAGCAGAGTTGCACCATGTCTATACCATAAATCTGCTACAAACAGTTCTGGAGTATGAGAAGTGTTACATTTCCGCAACTAGCATGGCCTTATAAAGATATACTGTTTGATAGAAGCATGACATGTTTTACTGACCGAGTGGAAAACCGTGCAGTCCTTGATGCACAGGCTGGTCTGTCTCTACACTGGTTTACAAAGGCCATAGGCACCATTTCATTTGTCCTAGTCACATATATGTATATTTACTTTATATATTTTATTGACTCCTATATTGATAGTATATATCTATTGTCCAACGTATGTATCTGCATGTTTATTTAACCACTTCACCTCTAAATAGCTGGCATTTACCTGCTTCATGTTAATTTATGGACCATTAATGGTAAATATAGTATTTTTATCAAAATCCTGACAATCTTGACAAATACTGAGATCCAGATAAGACGGCTGCTAATGAGCCAACTCATCTGGATCTAAAGGGTTTTCAAATGTTGGCTTTATGGTCTGCAGGGTTGAAAGCGTTAAACATGTTTGCCTATATAAGATATCATGTCCAGCAAAGTATACTGTCATTTCATTGACAGTTTATGTCCAGCTTTCATGTGTGTGCATTCGGCTGTGTTATTATTATTACTGACATTGTATTTGTGGGCTCAACATGTCTGTGTCTTTTTATTTTGTTTGCAACCTGTCAGCTGATCAGGATCTACACTATTTGCTGGTGCTGTGAATAAATCTGCATAATACACCATGAGTGCATGAGCTGTGCTTAGCTAAACTCTATAAAGACTATGTATTTGCATAGCCCACAGATCATCAGCTCCAGATAAGGAGCGTATTGGCGTATTTCAGCATCAGAATGTTTTAGCAGAATACGCATTGATTATTAATATTAAAAGTGGGAGTACAAAATACTGACAGCAATGTGAAATTACGCATTGAATTTCAAATTTTGTAGCGAAAATACTGTAATAAAGTTGAAAATGTACTTAGTTGAGCTGCAAATAGCAAACCATGTTTGCTTTTTGCGGCTCAAATAAGTGTATTTTTAAATTTGTTTTATTTTTTTATCATGTGTTCCCTATTTAATAAGGAAGAAAATCAATATACATTTGTAAAAGTTAAATATGCATTGAATTTCAAATCTGGGGGTATAATACTCTGTAGATACAAAACTTATCTGGAGCTCTGTGTCATCACTCAAGGACCTTCGCTAGAAACCTTCTGAAATTTGTACTTAAAATCAGGAAGTTTGATTTGCTCAACCTCGACCAATCAAACTTCTTGTAGCCGATTTCACCAAAGTTGCAAAGCATAGTTATCTATAATCTACATGATCTAGCAAAGTATACTTTGAGGGAGTAATCATTTAATTTTCCCGAAATGCATTACATTGTATTTCATATAGAACTAACGACTGCATACATTTGATGATTAAAAGTATGCAGAATTATTATACTGAATTCATAATGAAATAAATTCAGTATAACATTTAATAAATTTATCCTTAACTTGAAAATTTCTCCCACAAAGTGTACTTAGCAAAATAAGTGTACTTTGCAATTTTGGTGAACTAGTCTACTGATATCGAGCATGAGAATCGTGTACATGCTCGGAAAGTAATAAAATTACCAGCCCTTGTCATGTAATGGCAGCGGCCATGTGATACGGAATGACAAACAAACAATATAATGTGCTTTTTGCCGCCTGCAGGCTGCTACCTCAAGGGTGTGGTATACCAGAAGGGACAGAGGTTTGACGACGGGTGTCTGGGCCGCTGTGAATGTCTTGACGACCATACTGGCCAGTATAGCTGTACCCAGAGGTAGGTACCAGAGAATTGTTCATAATATTTAGTACAAACTTTTGGCCATTAAGCACATTAAATCTTGAAAATATTTAAATTTAAGTCTCCAATAACAAAAAAGTTGCCGTCCCCAGAAACTTTTATTTGATGAAATTCCATCAAATATTGATTTTATTGCGAAATACGATGACCCTTGGAAATGATGTAACGAAGAAGGGAAACAGGGGTTCCCCAAAACAAATTGTATCCAAATACATTATTAATGTAATAAACAAGTACAACCATGTTAACTGCATGTATTTAGACATTCCTTGCAGTTAGAAACCATATATTAATGTGTGTTTCGGAGAATAATTTTTTTCCCGAATATTTAGTTATTTTTACGGTTTTCGTGCGACACATTTATGTCGTTGCAGTGATAAATCAAAGTACTGAAAATACTGATTGGCGGGAGACAAGTAGCCACTTGTGAATTTGCATACTCAGAAATTCCTTGTTAGAAATATATTCGATGTTGATTATTGGATGTACAATCTGCAAATTTGGAGAACTTGATCAGTTACTGGTGTTTGTAAAATACAGCCTGCTCTAAACACAAATAGGTTGATGAAGCAAAGGTGCTTTATGAAAATCGCCCGTAAACCACAATATGAAAAAGAAATGGCCTTCGACGTCGCATTGCGACTGCGTGGTACACGATACGGGGGGCGTCTCAATAACAGAAATTCGTTCTCTTCAAAAGTAAAGTTGGGCATGCCAACTATTTTACACATAATGTTGAGCATTGCCGTTGCTATTAATAACTTGCTTTTAGTTCACTCGCTGACTTTAAATGTCACCTGACTGTTGTTAATTGCGAACGCAAATTGAGCCTATTGAGACGTCCCCCGATGAACAGAGAGCCACTTCCGAAAACGGGGGGCGTCTCAATAACAGCAATTTGTTCTCTTCAAAGGTAAAGTTGGGCATGCCAACTATTTTACACATAATGTTGAGCATTGCCGTTGCTATTAATAACTTGCTTTCAGTTCACTCGCTGACTTTAAATGTCACCTGACTGTTGTTAATTGCAAACGCAAATTGAGCCTATTGAGACGTCCCCCGATGAACAGAGAGCCACTTCCGAAAACGGGGGGCGTCTCAATAACAGCAATTTGTTCTCTTCAAAGGTAAAGTTGGGCATGCCAACTATTTATTTTACACATAATGTTGAGCATTGCCGTTGCTATTAATAACTTGCTTTCAGTTCACTCGCCGACTTTAAATGTCACCTGACTGTTTTTAATTGCGAACGCAAATTGAGCCTATTGAGACGTCCCCCGATGAACAGAGAGCCACTTCCTAAAGTAGACCCGTGCAAACGGCCAGAATCACGATCCCAATAGCGTGGAGACAGTATGTCTCCCGCCAAAAATGACAACATTGCCGTGACTGATTCTCATTTCTTTCAAATGTTATTGTCATGGTAGTTTTAATGTGCAAAGTTTACCAGAATGGCAACCATCACCTGACTATAGAACTAAACTCCTAGACTGCATTGTACCATAACAGGCGTGACAATAGTTAACACTTTTTCCATCGTTGTCTGCGTCATCGTCCACGTTCACAAACTGAATGTTTGGGGTAAATTTCTTATAACGTATGTTTCCTTTCACATAATTTTGTGATTTTTACATCGCTGACTTCCATATTACATTATGCAAAGCCCCTGATTGCTTAAAACCATCCGCAAACTGAACAAGTTCCCCTATCTGGACCCTCTTGAGGCGCCCGTGCTATGCGCAATGCGACAACTACGTCATCGCGTAGTAATACACCAAGCATAGCGTGGGCCCAATTCCCACCAAAAGACACGTGGTTTCATATTTCTTCTTGCGCGGATAGAAAATGGAAAGTTTGTATATCCAAGCTGAGGAATAATTATCTGTGTATCTTTTTTGCTGACGGATTGTTAAAAGGAATACTGTTCTATGTGACATATGTTGTGGTTTTAATACGCCTTTGTGTCATACACACGATAACATATCACAGAATTTATTGACATTCAGATTTTCCCGTCATGTCGTCATGTTTTAAGGTAGTTGGTCATAGATAGATACACTCAGCTTCAATGATACTTGCTTAATAAGAGTGATGTGATATATGAATATAACATATATAAATACTGTCTTGATACTATATACTATATAGTACACTGAGTTGCCATCTCCGCCATCTTTGTATGGGCAAGCCATCGTACAGTTTCACCACTTCGTTCGTTTGACACATATAGTAAATAATAGGACAGTAAACCAAATAAAATTTGCTGCAATACATAATAGACAGAAATGACAATGGCAAGCTATAAATATTATGCCAGCAAACTACACAAAAGACAGATATCTGAGCATTTCTTCCATCAATCTCAAAATAAATTTTGATGTGTAAACTTTTCAATCAGATGCACAGCCTATGTTAGTGTACACGTTACCCATAGGTAAAGCCATATTTACTCACATATTAGGTGAGCAGACACCAGGGACAATACACTCAGGTAACTGCTTACATGTCACTGGATTTGGTAGCTAATAACAGAGTACAGTAGTGGGTATATATGGTATGTGTTGTGTGGTTGGCCAGGTAAGAGTGATACACGGTGCAATTTTCTGTGTATGAAGCTATCTATAATGGTGGTTCATGTTGTTAAAAACACATGCACAAACCTGTCCAGAAAACAGACATATTTTACAGTGTGGTGTAATATAATTGATAGGAGTCTGTTTTCCTGCCTTTTCTACATGTGATTAGCTACATTATATCATAAGTTCCGCTTCATATTTTAAGTTCTTTGTCAAACGGCAGAACGGGTGAAACTGACTGGTGGCTGGAACACACAAAGATGGCCGTCTTGGCCACTCCATGTTGCGTATAGGATACAGTAACGAGGCAGTATTCAAATATATTTTATACACATATTCTATCAAATTTACAAAGCAATTACCTTTGAATCAAACGATGGTCATGTATAGAACGAGTCCTTAAACACACACGAGTCCTTAAACACACACTGTCACAATTTGGCAGGCATACACAATAATCACCCGGCGTGTCTGAGATGTGCAGACTATACGCGTATCACACATGTGAATATTGTATAGACTACACTGGACAACTCGGACATGGAGTTGTTGAGAATTTCTGGGAGCACACAAAATGTGCCTCGCTGACTCAGAGCTCCAGATAAGCTACATATTTGCTTAATTACCCAATTAAAATGACAAAAAACCCAATTTAAATCAGAAGTACATGTAGCAAGTATCAAAAAGCAATAACAAATTTGTGGTGCCTTTATCATGCTGCAGAAAACAATAAACAGACCACAAATACAGCATATTTGTCTTATTTTCCATGAAAACACATCTTGGTATTTCATTAGCATTGTCTCCAAGGAGACAATTTTAATGAAATGCAAAGACATGTTTTCATTTTGAAGCAAACTATTCAATAATTGCTGTCTGTTGATGTGTCAACAGTAGTGTGATTTTATTTTACCCAATTAAAATTTTGAAATACCCAATTGCTTCAGACATGATGGAGTGAAAATACTCAATTACTAACTCCTTATCTGGAGCCCTGCTGACTTCATCTACCGGGTCGGCCCTATTACTTATTGGTAATGTGGTACGGGGTCTACCAATACAGATGTCATGACGAGGAAACGCAAATCCTCAGGCAAGAGCGTAAAGCTGAGGAAGCAACTGTGGCTCGCGTCCTGGAAGCATCGGCACTTTAAGACGACGCCACGGGTCGTATAATTGTTTTATGTTTGTTTCTGGCTCGGTCAATTTATTAATTTTTATTCTACTGAATGTATTACAACCCTGGGCGATGACGTAGTTGTCGCATTACGCCTAGCATGGGCGTCTCAAGAGGGTCCGGATAGGGAACTTGTTCAGTTTGCGGTTGGTTTTAAGCAATCACGGGCCTTGCATAATGCAATATGGAAGCAGCCTTAAAGAAATGTTTACGAATTTAACCCTTAGACCGCTACACACAACAATTGTTGCTGTTGCTTTTATAGCTTGCCTTATTTCTCAATAAAAACATGGTTTGACAGCACTTCAGAATCATTTCCAATGGAAATGATTCTGAAATGCTGTCAAAGCATGTTGTAAATTATTCTAAAGTGCTGTCAAAGCATGTTTTTGATGATAACAATTGAAAATAGAAAATAAACAGCAGACGATAAAAAAAATAAGATAGCGGTGTAAGGGTTGACTATATATATTTGACATGTTCATTCCTCTGATGCCTGAACAATCTCATTTTCCTTCCCTCCCCCAGATGTAGTTACACGAGACAGCCGGTCCCACCACAGTGTGTGTTGGTTCCCGACCCACAGGACTTCTGCTGTAAGGTGCT
The DNA here is from genome assembly GCA_029237695.1 of Conchocele bisecta. Taxonomy (NCBI): domain Eukaryota; kingdom Metazoa; phylum Mollusca; class Bivalvia; order Lucinida; family Thyasiridae; genus Conchocele; species Conchocele bisecta. The sequence goes on along the minus strand of CM055265.1, from coordinate 37,163,673 downwards.
GTTCTGCGACTTTTTGCACCCGACGCCGTTCCCCAACGGGATTCACATTCCCACCCCTGCCCCTATACCCGGGCATCCCACACCCACGCCCGGGGTCACGATGTCTCCTCCTACTAAGATGACCGTACCAGCAGGTATTGTTGACATAGTTTATGTTAAGGCCACAATTAATAGAATGATTGTTTCCCATCTCCCTACCCTGCATTTTCAAGTTGGGTAGGTAGGTAGGAAAATTATCTTTTTATATCCGATCGTGCTAGTCATAGGCTAAAATGCTGTAGGGTAGACACCGGGACAAACTGAAAACAAATTTTTTTTTTTTTTGAGTCGGGGACGATTTTAGCGGGTCCGTCTGGCGATGGGAAACAGACACCTATTTTATTATGGCATAAGTATGTATCTTATTTTAAGAGTGGGAATTGGCTAAAAGACCTTCCATACCTGGCAGCATTTTGAAGTGTTTTACTTGATATATGTTGGTGCACGGCAGACAGAACTGTATAAGTGTCTGCCGAGATGGGGCATTGCTTAATATAAGTCTTTTTGCCGGATAACGATGTATATGGCTTGTTAGAAGCATGGCAAGTGTTTCATTGTACTGGAGAAATGAGGCTTATGCAGGGATTCCACTTGCGATCGCCACTTTCGCAATTAGCGATAAAAAATTACAATTTTCGAAAAAAAAAAAAAAATAGATTTTTTTGAAGTGGCGATTTTTTTATTTTCCCCAGCGGAATCCCTGCTTATGGGCTCTGTGACCAGTGTAAATCCTGATCAGCCTGTGTCACCGAAGTCAGATCACAATCTGCACTGTTTGCCATTCCATTAATGTAATGAGACACCCACCATGCAGGTGCGGATACAGGGGGGGGGGGCTCCAGTGGGTCCGGACCCCCCCCCACCCCTGCTCCCGGCAAAAAAAATAAAAAAATTCCTGGGGGACGACTTTACGATTTCGCACTCACGGAGGTCGGCTATGCCGAATTGTAATTACAGACCCCCACCCCCCAATTATGTTTGTATCCGCCCCTGCCATGCTTCTAACAATTAGTACAAAACATTATCAAGATACAGGAGTGTGCTATTGATCCAGTTCTACATTGGTCACAAATCTCGTAAATGTCATTTCTCCAGTCACGGCCACGATCAAAAAATCTTTTGCTGTTTGTTTTCACATGTTAAGCCCTACAGCAGAGCTCCAGATAAGGTGTGTATTGGCGTATTTTACGCAATAATTTTAGTTGAATACGCATTGATTATCAAAAGTGGGAGTACACAATACGCACAGCAATGTGAAAATACTCATTGATTATAAAATTGAGTAGTGAAAATACTGTCATAAAGTGGAAAATTCACTTAGTTGAGCTGCGAAAAGCTTTTTGCAGCTCAATTAAGTGAATGTTTAAATTTATTATATTTTTTTATCATTTGTTCCCTATTTAGTAATGAAGAAAATCAATAATCCATTTGTAAAAGTAAAATACGCAATGATTTTGAAATCAGGGGATGTAGTACGCTTTAGACACAAAGCTTATCTGGAGCTCTGCGACAGTACTAGATAAAACAAATGTCTGGTTTGCTGTTGTTGTTTTTTTTCAATACCGTATATCTTAATTATATTACAAAACAGAGAAAAAAAACAACAGCAAAAACAGAACTGTGGAGAGTAGAGACACTGATGAGACAACTTGTTACAATGTTGTGTAATTGGTGTTTCAGGCTACTGCGTATATAAGGGAGTGTATTACACACAAGGGCAACAATGGGACGATGGCTGCGACAAGAAATGTCGATGTGAAGACGTCTCGACCGGATATATTTCCTGCACGAACAGGTAGGATAGAATTTACAAAACTGTCTGCCTTGAGCTAGCACTCAGTAGAACATTTCTAGCCGTTTTTTTTATAATAAACGGCTAGGAATGTTCTACTGAGTGCTATCTCAAGGCAGACAGTTTTTTATAAAAGTCCTGCCTACTGGATTTGCAAAAGGCTGAGCGGCGGGCGGTGGCATCCAAAAAAGTTTTTGTGTTTAGGTCCATTTCTCTGTTACTGTGCCACCTAGAACCACCATACTTGCACAACTTTGTAACCAACGGGTGCCCACAACATACCACTATCCAACATGTGACCTGGACCTATTGTTTCCACGTAATTAACTTGGAAATTTTCAACTTTATGTTTTCGTGTTAAAATTCGTTTCTCACCTACAGTACTACCTAGTACTACCATACTTGCACAACTTAATAACCAATGGGTGCCACTGCATACTGCTATCCATCATGTGACCTTTTTTTTACACTGGCTTCTTTTGCCATCTTAAGCCTTGAAGAAAACATAGCCTTCGTGGCTTTACCTCGACTCTTGTTCATATTATCGAACGGAGAGGGAGGGTATGCATATTTTAACGATGAATCTATCTTTAAGGATTTATATTTTAACACCAATAAGATTATAAGTTATTCTCATTTCAGGACTGAATATATATTTTTCTGTAAATATTCTGTTCTGATGTTGGGATCCCCCACTCCCCGCATCTTTTTATGTTACATATGGGATTCGACCCCATTAACCCAGCCTAAAATGACCTTAGCTGTTGCCCAGCTGTTAAATATATAAATTCCTCACATTGATGGTTATCCACCCCGTGTCATTCTGTGACCTTGACCTTCATGGGTGAGACATTTACTTGCGATCACCTTGTTAGTACAAATATATGTTGCTTGGTAATTACATGATCTAGTTGCCAGGATTATAAAACTTTCGAAGCTTTGAAACATTTTCATGTTCAAAATCAGCAAATTTGAGATGTGCTCAGTTTCGGCTAATCAAACTGTCTGATTCTTGTCATTTACAATACTTCAGAGCTCCAGTTAAGGTGAGTAATTTGACCAACTTGGGTGAAATTTTGTTATTTCTTCATCAAAAATGGCAAGTTGGGAGTCCTTTAGAATCGTCTCATTGAGACGATTCTAAAGCACTCCCAACTTACCATTTTTGATGGAGAAATAAGAAATTTACCTCCAAATTACGCACCTTAACTGAAGCTCTCATGTGATTGACCATTAACCCTTTCAACCGGACATACCATAAGCCAACATTTGCAAACACTGTAGATCCAGATGAGCCGGCTTGTAACATCAGGTTCTGCAGTGTTTGCAAGTATTCTTCAAATATTGTAAAAATAACCCTTATCTGATTAAAGGAATATACCACAAATGAACTGGAGCTATATATATTATATATTTAGGGGTGAAAGGGTTAATCTCTATTCCATTCTTGATTTTCATCACAAATTTCAAGAATATACTCAGAACATTTTATTATAACCACCTTCCCTTAACTATTCCATTGTTTTCTTGCAGGTGTCCGTCGTATGGTACTTATGCATGTATGTTGGATTTTGTACCTGTCCATGTAACAAAAGATATCAAAAATGGAAGCAGAACAAAAATTCCATTGTTTTCTTACAGGTGCCCATCGTACGGTTCTTACCCGTCCACATGTACACTTAGAACCGACCCGAATGACCCCTGCTGTCTGCTACCTGATTGCAACTCCTTCCCATCATGGCCCGGTACCGGTTTATCGGGAACCAATCCTCCGTACGTTACCGTGAGTCCTGGCATGTTTACGGGATCGTCTGGTTCCCAGCGTCCGACGTCGCGCCCGATTATCGTGGTTCCCACGTACATGCCTGGGCAATTCACCGGTATTGGGATACCAAGTGGATCGAATCATCTGATCACTGGTCAAGGCACCCGCAGTAAGGACATTTATTATAGGAATGAATGGCCTCTTTGTGGAATTTATCGGGGTATAAACTTGGAAAAGTCGCGGGAATACTGGACGAAGGCGTCGTCCAGTATTCCCGCGACTTTTCCAAGTTTATATCCCCGATAAATTCCACAAAAAGGCCATTCATTCCTTATAATTACAGCATTTGAAATAAATTCATCAAGAAAATGTGTTTATTTTCCGTTTTCTTAAGAATTATTTTAACTGCGCCTCATTGTTACGGAAAGTAGTTCGGCGTGGGAGTTTACTGGGATATACATTTTGGACAGAGACTTGCTACGGGCCAATGAAATGTTAGGGAATTGTGTAAATATTGTTGTGCTGGAATTATTATATACATACTTTTGTTTCCCATTGAAACACAATGGAACACCAGCAGTGTCCATATTTACCCCTCGTGAGTTCATATTGGTCAGTACCGGAACTACGTTTCACTTCGCAAAATAGTTCCTACTAAATTACCACTAATTTGTTTATTGTATGTTTATTTCGCAAACATTTTTGATGCATATAAATTGGGAGTGATGTACGTATATAATAACAAGATTATTTGATTTGTATGTGGATATATGCCACTTGTTTCGCCTAAAGTCGCGCAATATCGCACGCTGCTGAACTCGTGCATATATCCACACACAAATCAAATAACCTATACTTTTCAGTGAACAAGCTTTCCATTGGCTCGATGTGTACTGACTGATAACATATTGTCGTATGTGGCTGTGACTTATAGGATTTGTGATCAGTGTAGCTCCTGATCAAATAGCACACTTTTGTAGCCTGATAGCGGTCTACATTGCTTGTTAGAACGGAACGGCTAACAGTGCAGATCCTGATCAGACTGTGGGGATGCACAGGCTGAGCTGGATCTACACTGGTCGCAAAACCTGTAAGCCCCATTTCTCCAGTCACAGCCACAAATCCTGCATGGACTAGTTGCACATGTCTCGGCCACAGTGCATTCAAAACTCATGTTTAAAGGTACATGCCCACTCAGTAGGCATACAATGTTCTTTATGGGAATTAAATAAGTGTATAATTGTGTCACTATTCCACCGGTTCTAAATATTACGAGTGCCCGCTATACGGAAAAATCATTTAGTAATATTTATTTTGCTGATAGTGACTCACGGTTGTATCAGGCTATTTTCATATTCATGATGAGGCATGATATTTTTTTATTATTTATACTAATTATATGCTTCACCTGAACAAATAATATTTTCGACAGATAAAGTATGATCATTGCACATCAAAAGATAAATAGAGAATAAATAGTAATGTCCGTTAACATTTTAAGGAAACACTGATATCAGTGTGGAAATTTACGTCCAATATAAAATGTACAATAATGCAAATCAATACGTGGGGTAATGATGAATGAATGTTTATTTTGCCAGAAAATGCCTACTGAGTGGGCATGTACCTTCAATTGGCCGTACAACGTTACATGCTAATACCAAATGACATCAGTGTAATAACACAATGTAAGCAAGTCTGAATTATTTACAACGACAACCGTGTCATATTTGATCATTCTGTAGCATAAAACATTACCTGATAAATAGAATACCAATGATAGCGTCTTTTAGTGTCACATTTATCGGACTTGACTCGGAAATGTTTGTATCCTGAGGCAATCGTGGCAATTCCTACACGTTTCCTAGCCTTGCCTGATAAAGTTGACACTCGCCTGCTATTCCCTATGTAATTACCTGTAGGCATGAAAAGACGGTTTTCCAGTTTTATTGTATTGAAATACCAGATAAAGGATAGAATATGGCAGGTCTAAATCTACAAATAAGCACATGGGTTTACAATAATCTTTGCACCGGCAGGCAGTTTTGGTAGACATTTCTATATTTCGATGAGATTAAAGTTTAACCCTTAGAATGTGGGAACCGTTTGCTGTTTTGTCTTTTCTCTCAATAACAACATAGTTTGGCAGAACGATGAAATCATGTACATTCTAATGTGCTGTCAAAGCATGTTTTTAATGAGAAACAATGTATAAATAGTAATCTTTCCGCAATAATACAATATGTTCAACAATGCTGCAAAAACCAGGAACCCACTTTGACGTTGTCGGAAAAGTGGGTTCCTGGTTTTTGCATAAATGTAAACAAAAAATAAAAATAAACAGCAGACGACAATTTAGTTGAACATGCTATGGGTTAGATCCCATTTAGTTGGAACCAGCATGAATCACGTGAGAATTGTTAACTACACAACCGCCTGTGTTAATCTTGCCCAAATTATCAATGTTTCTGAACATCTATTGGCAATGACAACTCGCAACCAAACAATTTGATTGTCTCAGCTTGAGCTGTATCACTGTGAGTTCAGCCAATCAAGTTGCTTTATTTCAACCACAGGATTCAAATATTTTGAAATTGGCAAGATTAGCGCATGCGGTAGTGTACTAGCCATTGTATTGTGTGTGACAGATGCATGCGTATACAAGGCCACCGTGTACAACCAAGGCAATACCTGGGACGATGGATGCTCGTACAAGTGCGAATGTATCGACGCCACCCGAGGCCAGTACAGGTGTACCGAACGGTAAATAGTCTGTGCTTATGGAGGCACATACTCGTAAAATGTTTAAATGATAATATAGATACATTCTATATACATGATATTTAGCGTTCACGTATAAACGTACAACAAATATTGCGTAATTTTAATCTCGGAGCTGAATATTTTATTTTTGTTATCCGGATATTCCCTCCGTTGGTACACAGGGATTCCCGCTGGCGATCGCCACTTTCGCAATTGGCGATAAAAATAAACAATTGGCAATAAAAAATTACAATTTTCGAAAAAGGATTTTTTTTTTCTTTTCGAATTTTTCATCGCCAATTATTCCTCTTTTTTTTTTGGAAGTGGCGATTTTTTTATTTTCCCCAGCGGAATCCCTGGGTACAAGTGAAATATGGGATTCGACCCAATTTACTCAGCCTAAAATGACCTTGACACTCTGTTACATGTCATTAAACAAACAAACATTTTGATTTTATCACCTGGTTATGGATTCTCTGAACCTTTCATCTTTCAGTGTTACTGAATTAACACCGCTTAACCTATTACATGCAGAATACACCTTTACGGATACGCAAATGTTTTAAATATTTTTTTTTTGTTATTTCTCAATGAAAGTATATGTTGCGACCACTCATTTGAACCGTCTCAACGAGACGGTTCAAATAGTGGTCACGACATATATTTCTGAACTTATATATAGAAAGTATTTTGGATTTTCCACAAACAAAATGGCGTATCCTCAGCATGAAATGGGTTAAATAAGGGTACTCCGGGGACCACTGATAGATATTTAGAGGTGAATTGATTAGCCTGGTAAAAGAAATCCATGTTGTAAAATGCATGGGTGTATGAGTTGACCCTTCCACCCGTAAATAACAGGTATAGACTGGTTCATGCTAATTTTCGGACTACCGGTAGACCAGTAATCATATGAGGGATATGTTTTTTGAAAATCTGAAAAATACTCACAAATACTGTAGATCCAGATGAGGCGGCTCATTACGAGCCGCCTCATCTGGATCTACAGTGTTTGCAAATGTTGGCTTTTCTAATGGCCTTTAGGGTTCATGCCCAAAATGCCTTAATTTCTCCAATTCCCTTCAGATGCCCTCGTTATGTCTACTTGCCACCACAATGCACGTACCAGCAAGACCCCAACGACAGATGTTGCAAGATTGCGTCGTGTGTCATGTCGGCGACGTTTACTGGTGTACGAGGTAAGTACCGCGAATTGGTTTAATGTCCTAGCAACAGCCAATGTTGTATGTGGCTGTGACTGGAGAAATAGGGTTTATGGGTTTTGCGACCAGTGTAGATCCAGACCAGCCTATTCAGGATCCGCACTTTTCGCCATTCCATAAATGAAACACCCGTCTGGCTACTAACAAGCAATTTAGATCATTACCGGGCTACAGGAGTGTGTTATTTGATCAGGAGCTACACTGGTCATAAATCCAATTAGCCCCATTTCTCTAGACACATCCACATACCGGTATAGAGAATTCCTTGGAATTTGATCAGGGAAAAAATATGCGTTTGGTTGATGTGAGCCATGTTCAGTAAATAAAGCCAAAACACAACCACACATATTGAATATCTTCAACAATACACATGTTATTATCTCTTCGCCGATAGGCAAGAGGGGATACAGCATTAGTCCATGTACGTGCGTGCGTACATACGTGCGTGTGTGCATTCTTCAGTGACATGTACCTTTCATTTTTCAATAACTCATTAACCGCTTCACCGATTTTGATAATGTGTATCTAGGGATGGTGCTTTGTTTTACATACGACCCTCATCCAGGGATTCTGCTGGCGATCGCCACTTTCGCAAATGGCGATAAAAATAAACAATTGGCGATAACAAAATTTATACAATTTTCGAGAAAATATATATATTTTTTTCCCCAGCGGAATCACTGCTCATCCGACCGCCCAAGGTCAAGGTCACTGAGGACTTCTGTTTATCTTGTTTGTAACGCAAAAATGTTTTGTTTTTATTATTATTATTAAGACTGCCAGGGAGGGGATTAGCGATAACGATAACCTTGTTTTAAATAATTTTATGTCATTGCTATCCTATGCAGTTTATGAGATGTACATGTTTGAATTTGGTGTAACTAGTTCATGTCTGTTTTGGCATGATATTCAAAGTGCAACATCTTTTGAAAGGGTTAATTAAAAATCAAATATAGTAAATATATGGTTAGTGCCGTCGAATATAAAATATATTCGGTGTTGAGCCTTAGACAGCTTTATTGGGGCGAGCTTTAGCGAGCCCCAATAAAAGTTGTTGTGGCAAAACCGAAAAAAATAATTATATTCAACGGCACTAATCATATATTTAATTTATACCGCACACTAAATTTAATTGCTTGAACGTGCATGACGTCATGTTTTTGACGTCATTCCCTCGCCATTCGTCACAAATCTAGCGACGTCATTCAAAGCAAAATGGCAGTGTCTACGCTTCAATCAAGCTTCAATATTGGCTGGCTTTTGATACATAGATTCGGTATTGTATCTGATTAAATCTACGATTTATTTACGATGAGCTTCAATATTGGTTTTAGACTCCACAGTTGTCATAATAAGCATTACAACCATGACGGACATGTCCGACAGTGTCGTTGGTTATGTCGCATATACTGTAAATATGGACATCATTCAGCTGAATCGACAGCGATTTAGATTTTAAAATCCGCCGCCATCTCGAATTTGCTGTTGAGACTGACCAATCAGAGGCCGCGATTAGGGGTCAAAGGTGAAAAAATAATGGCAAAAACGACACTTCATGTATATTAGGCTACTTCGGGAATATTAGGTTTAAAAACTAAAAACAACATTTATTCAATCCCCTTTATTATGCTACATGGAGCAATGGTTGCGATATAAAAATCTAATACCCTACCAGTTGTGATCCAGACAAAATAAACATGCTGACGCTACCCTATACAGAGCTCCAGATAAGATGCGTACTGGCGTATTTTACGCACTTATTTTAGCTGAATACTCATTGATTATCAACAGTTGGAGTACAAAATACTCACAGCAATGTGAAAATACGCATTAATTTTCAAATTGAGTGGTGGAAATACTGTCATAAAGTTGAAAATGTACTTAGTTGGCTGCAAAAACAAGGTTTGCTTTTTGCAGCCAACTAAGTAAATTTTCAACTCTATTACAATATAAATAAATGAATAAGTAATAATACAGTGACCCTAATAAGTTAATTTTTTAATTTGTTTTGAGCATTTGTTCCTATTTAATAATAATAATGAAAAAAATCAATAATTCATTTGTAAAAGTAAAATACACATTTAATTTTAAATCAGGGGGTACAATACTCTTTAGACACAAAGCTTATCTGGAGCTCTGCATATAAAATGACACTAGGCTAAGCATATTTTAAAAACTAAACATGAAATGTATGTACGTCTGTGTGAAACTGGATTGTCTTCTTGGCTCATTACATTCTGAGGATACTCCATTGTGTTTGTCGGAAATCCTAAATATTTTCTGTGTATCTGCTTAGAAGTATATGTTGTGACCAACATTTGAACCGTCGAGAGACGGTTCAAATGAGTGGTCACAATATATACTTTCATTTAGAAATAAAAAAAAAGAAAAATCTTTAAGCCCTTACAGATACATGTACATGTATATTCCGAATGTAAGGTATTAAATATATGGTGTTAGACTTTATCTTCTGGGTGTCGTCTTTAGAGAGGTTCCATTGTATTGTCAATTTGTTGTCCTGTAATTTCAGACAAATGCATCTACAAAGACAACAGCCTTTATGCCCAGGGGACTACGTGGCAAGATGGATGTGCGTCCACGTGTCTTTGTCAGGATCCGGCCATGAATAAATACAAGTGCAATGCAAGGTCAGTCAGTCGTCGTGAGAAATGATAATTGTATCTCTCGGATTAAAGTCGAGGTGTACCATTCCGCCGCCGCATCACCCACATACACCTTCATGTTTGGTCCATAACTTGAATACATTTTGAATATTTTCATAAATCTTCAAACACTTACTCTAGTAATGTTTTCCTAGAAGCATTTTTTGATTGGTAAAAAATTTAAGGTTCGACAATGTCCAGCTGTGGGTAAACGTGGGTAAATGTTTGCCGTGGCACGAGGTAACTGTTTGAACCCCAAGGCCTTAGACCTTGGGGTTCAAACAGTTCCCTCGTGCCACGGCAAACGATTACCCACGGCTGGACATGGTCGAACGTTATTGTTACATTTCCGTCTGAAATATCCTGCAATTTGAGCATTTGTGCAGTACTTTCGGTACTTTGATACGGTAATCTGCTCAATTCAATCAGCTTATTTAGCCATACATATTCCGGGCCACAGTACACGTCGCGTGTTGCAACCGCATCAATTTCACATGTAGCAATGTAACAATGTTGGTTTGTCATCCGTAGTGTTTGGGTTAAAAGACAAATGCTATATTTCAGATGTCGCGTGTACTCCGATCTACCAAAGTCGTGCAGTTTAACCACGGATCCCAAGGACAGCTGTTGTAAGGTGCCAGTATGCAGCGGTACGCTGGTCCCCATGGTGGGTGGGGGATATCACACAGGAAACCCCACGCTGAGCCCGTCCGTGACAAACGTCATCCCAATCGGCACACACACCTCATTCTCGGGAACCGGACGACCAATGATAATACCCGGAATGACAGCTCAAGGTTCACGATGTAAGTATACAAGGCAATTGGTTCATCTGGGTACTCGCATATATTTAGCCGTTTTTATGCACCACCATGATAGTGGAGTGGGCATTTAGTGGTACCGTTGTCTATTCCGACCCGTCGGTCCGTCCCATCCGTCCTTCCGTCCGTCCGTCCGTCTGTCCGTCACCAACCTTGTAACTCGTAAAACTTTTAAACCATACTAGCTACAGACCTGGGGCCTGTTCCACTAAACTTTGTACGACTAAGAAGTTTGTATTAAAGAAATTTACAAATAGTTTATTCGCATCCGATACTGGTAAACAACTGATGTATTTACTCAAATGTAATGAACTAAGCACGTTGATGTAATATGGTAGAATTTGTGAATCACAGTGGTGTGTGAGCTAAATTTATGAAAATTGCCTTGCGACCATTTTTATCATAAGATTAGTGAAACGAGGCCCCTGAAACTTGGAATGTGGCTTCCTTAATATGATGAGTAGATGTTTATTTCGACTTTTGATTCAACCCCCGGGTCATGGATTATCTCCCCCTTTTCGACCTAGAAATTCCCAATTTTGCCTTGTAGCTCGTAAAACATTTAAGCGATACTAGTTACATACCTGAAACTTGGTATGTAGCTTCCATATGATGAGTAGATGCGCAGACTTTATTTTGATTTTTCATTCGACCCCAGGGTCATGGATTTTCTTCCCCTTTTCGACATTAGAATTTGGCAATTTTGGCTTGTAAGTTGTAAAACTTTTAAACCGTAATAGCTACATACCTGAAACTTGGTATGTAGCTTCCTTATGATGAGTAGATGCGCAAAGTTTATTTTGATTTTTGATTCGACCACGGGTCATAGATTATCTCCCCCTTTTCGACTTAGAATGTGGAAATTATTCTAAAATGCTGCCATACCATGTTTTTATTAAGAATGACGGAAAATATGAGCCCTTAGAATGCGTGAAGCGAAACTTGTCTGCTGTTGTTTCATATTTTGTCTTTATTGTCAATAAAAACATGGTTTAAAAACATGCTTTGACAGCACTTCAGAATCATTTCCAATGGAAATGATTCTGAAGTGCTGTCAAAGCATGTTGTAAAGTTTGGTAGTACTTCATTAGAATCCATACTGTAGCAGTGAATTTTACTGCAATTCACACCTGGATCCAAGTGATCTGGTATAATATGGGTGTTTGGCACCAGATCAGGACACTGTCAGTGCTGAAAGCTTGTATGCATTCCTATCAGTCACTGACCTTCATGTTGAACAGCCTTAAAGTGAAAGTGAATGGTATTAACGTCCCAACAACAACTAAGGTCAGTTAGCAACGGGACTTCGGTTTCAAGTCTCATCCGAAAGTCCAGTGCGATGGAAATACACATGTACTATGAAAGTATTTCTTGATGCCTAAGACGAGGTTTGAACCCACAGCCTACGGATTGGAAGTTGAGTGTTCTAACCCCTAGAGCACAACCCCTCCCGGAATGGACATAAAACCACAATCAATCATATATTGGGTCCCAGCCTGACGGCATAGCTTGTGTTTCACCCACAGCTGTGTGTTACTACAAGGGGACGGTGCACCAGCAGGGGGAATCATGGGATGACGGCTGCGACTATACCTGTAGCTGTACGGATGCCGCCACCGGGCTATACCAGTGTACCTCCAAGTACGCATTGTTTCTGGAGTAGACGTAAAACACCAATCAATTGATTAATCATTCTGAAAGTGAACCTTTCCAAATTATCCCAGGGTGTCCGTTTTTGAGAGGTTCCACCAAATCACCCTGATTTACTTCTGCAGTGAAATTTCTTTAAACCTAACATCCTGGGTGTCTTGTTTGGAAAGATTCCACTATGACCAGAGTAACCCAAACTCAGTTTGATTATGTTTCTACAAAATTAAGTATTAAGAAATACTACATGGAATTCAAGTCTACGTGCGCCTCTCAATTTTATGTACCCCAAGCAGAATTTCAGGGTACTAATACATGTAGTCAGTCGCCAACCTGTCCGTCTGTCTGTCTGGGTGTCCAAGATTTGCATTAACACTTTCGGCTAGCTCTGTTACCGTACGTTGGATTGGCTTGAAATTTACATTCTAAATTGTCATCATCCATATTTTCATTCTATAGCCCACCCATGCAACCCCTGTGCCCAAGGTCAAATGACTTAGAAATTGGTGTTACAGTTTTTGTGAGGTATATTCATCAGTGATACTTATTTGTGTCTGTTTTGCGACCAGTGTAGATCCAGATCAGCCTGTGCATTCGCACAGTCTGACCATGATCTGCACTATTCGCCATTCCGTCAATGAAACATCTGTCATGTTTCTAACAGTTAATATAGATGGTTATCAGGCTACAGGATGATGCTATTTCATCGGGAGCTACACAGCTCACAAATCCCATAGGCCCATTTCTCCAGTCACAGTCACATTTCTTGTTTCAACTTCTGACGTTGTTTTGCTGATATTGCTGATGTTCGATGTTCATTTTGAAACGTATGTGATCCAAGCGTAAGTTCTCGAACCCATGTCCATATGAGATACACCTGGGGCCCATTTCAATAAACTTTGTATGACTAAAATGTTCTTAAGTGCAAATTTAGGATTGTCTGGAAATTTCAATTGATGGATTTACAGTTATTGAGCATAGGCTGCATATATGCAGCCTATCCTCAATAAATCTAAATCCAATAATTGTTTACAAGAAGACACTATTAATGTGCATAATTTTGCACTTGCGAACATTTTAGTCGTACAAAGTTTAGTGAAACGGCCGCCAAGTGATTTTGTACCCAAGAATGACTTTGTGCAATTTTTTTCAGAAAATATATTTACAGAAACAGTGATATTTTATGTAATGACATCGAAAGATGACTAATTCTTTATATTCCGCATTTGCTATGATATGAAAATTTCGTCAACTTTCGACATCATTTATGGAAAAAATTGTAAAATTTTAAAACGTGTTTCATGAGATATCGCACATGTTCTTACAAAGGTACAAAATCACATGGCGTGTCTCATGAGTTTGTGTGGTTACAGGTGCCCGAACTACCCGCCCATCCCGAGCTACTGTCAGATGAACAAGATGATCCCGGGCATGTGCTGCCCCACCCTGAGCTGCAGTATATCCGGGCTTGGCAACTACAACCCATCCCCACAGCTCAACCCCACCCCCGCCCCATCTCCAGGTAAAACCCCCGCCCCATCTACATGTACAACCCTGTCCCTAGTGTTAACCTGAGACCCATTTCAATAAACTTCATATGACTAAAATGTTTGTAAGTACAAAGTTAAAATTTTCAACACTTACCTGACCGATATATATTGAGGATCTCATACGAGTGTCGATTTGATGAGATTTATGAAACGAGTCACGCACAATTTATTGTTGACAAGTTTTATAAATTTGATATTAAAAGGAAACGAGTTTGAGATTCTGTTTATCACATGATTGTACACTCCAAAGAGCAGAAAGCTTGGAGATATCTGATATGCTTCAGTGAAAAGACGCCATTGACTACTTTTGCATCTAGTTGAAAATCTTCACAGAGAAAAATAGTTTTAATACTAGCAATACACATGTTTTAAATGTTCCATATTATCGGTTCCCTTTCTTTGATAGCACGTCATACATGTGTATTACCAAACAGGAGCACCTTCTAACAATTGTAGCAAGTGAGCCACGGACATTTCAAATGGCGTTTAAAACTTGATGACATCAACGTCAAAACATCGTTGCTTTGTCGCGCCATTCGGGACATCATTTTGAACGTCTTAAATATGTTTGATTTGCTTAACGTTAGCGTTATGTAATTATGGTGATGTGGCCAGCCAATAAAGTTTGCTGGAGGTTTTGTTGGGTTACAATAGGTCATAACAATGTTTTCATACGATAAGTTAATATTCTGACCTATCCAATTTTCACAAAATGATTTTCAGACTAGTCTGTTTATAAACATGATAAAAGGGTGTGTGTGGTTTCTCTAAAAAATATGAAAATTCCTTGCAAAAAGTGCAGATCCTGATGAGACGGCTCATTATCAGCCGGCTCATCTGGATCTACACTGTTTGCAAACACTACTATAGCGGTCTCTAGTGTTGAAAGAGTTAACGGTCCGAATATTCTGTTTTCAGGTACCGGTATTGGGACTGGTACAAGTACCGGCACTGGGACTGGTACAGGTACCGGCACTGGAACTGGTACCGGCCTTGGTTCCTACGTCATATTCCCGTCTGGTACACAACCTGTGATTGGTGGAACGGGAGCCTATCCCGGAGGAGGATATGCCTTACCATCGGGCGTCTCCTACGGTGGCATCACAAGTATGTAGTATTACCTAACGCCCTATGTAAGTGGAAATTACATACTAGGTTGGTGATATGATTTTGAAATTAGTAGCCAAAATGGACCGATAAAATGAATCAAAGAACTGAAAGTACTGACTGGCGGGAGACAAGTAGCCACTTGTGAATTTGCATACTCAGAAATTCTTTGTTAGAAATATATTCGATGTTGATTATTGGATGTACAATCTGCAAATTTGGAGAACTTGATCAGTTACTGGTGTTTGTAAAATACAGCCTGCTCTAAACACAAATAGGTTGATGAAGCAAAGGTGCTTTATGTCCGACTAATAAACCGTTTTACGAGGTATATTGCAGACGTATTTATTGGGGTAGAACCCAGAATTGAAGTGGTGATATACGCCTTTATACGGATATGGTGAGAGGTGCCCTCTGCCAAAATGTTTGTGCGTTCAAAAAATATTTTTGGCAGCATAGGTTTTTCGTAATGTGAAGAAAAAAAAACGGGGAAATTTTCATATTTTTAGTATGTTTATTTGGCCAAAATCAATCGGCACTTTGCAGAATAGGGATACAAACCGAGTAATCCAAATTGCATACCCAACAGGAACTCTGGAGGTGTGACATAATATTATGTGAAATATTTTCAAAAATAATGACTGGGCGTAGGCCTACATACGTGTATGCTGCATGAACGGCAAAATGTTTTCATGAATTTTGTTTCGCTCACACAGTGGGTAATGTTTCGATAATCGCCCGTAAACCACAATATGAAAACGAAATGGCCTTCGACGTCGCATTGCGACTGCGCGGTACACGATACGGGGGGCGTCTCAATAACAACAATTTGTTCTCTTCAAAAGTAAAGTTGGGCATGCCAACTATTTTACACATAATGTTGAGCATTGCCGTTACGGTTGCTATTAATAACTTGCTTTCAGTTCACTCGCTGACTTTAAATGTCACCTGACTGTTGTTAATTGCGAACGCAAATTGAGCCTATTGAGACGTCCGCGGATGAACATGCGACTGCGTGGTACACGATACGGGGGGCGTCTCAATAACAGCAATTTGTTCTCTTCAAAAGTAAAGTTGGGCATGCCAACTATTTTACACATAATGTTGAGCATTGCCGTTGCTATTAATAACTTGCTTTCAGTTCACTCGCTGACTTTAAATGTCACCTGACTGTTGTTAATTGCGAACGCAAATTGAGCCTATTGAGACGTCCCCCGATGAACAGACAGCCACTTCCGAAAGTAGACCCGTGCAAACAGCCAGAATCACGATCCCAATAGCGTGGAGACAGTATGTCTCCCGCCAAAAAGGATAATACTATTTTTCATTTGCTCCAATATTTGTACAAACATAGTTCTTTTTTAAGTAAGTTCTCAAATTATTAGGAGCCAAAATGTCAATTTCTGAAATATTAGTAGCCTTTGGCTACCAGTAGTGCCGCCAACCTAGACATAGTTTTGACTAATTCCCTGGATTTTGACGCGCCTGGGAAATAGTTGCTTTGATGCCTGGCCAAGAGTTCCGTGTCATTATGGCATAAACAAAACTATTTTCACCCAAGTTACGACGTCATGATTTTTGTCGAAGATTACGTCGTAAAATTCAACGCAATTTATACTGGTGCGCCCCTCGTGAGATTCGCGTTCATTGTATCAAACGCAATATAGTACAGGTTGAGTAAAACAGCTATTTCATGGTCATTCGTGGAACAGTCCAAACATGTTATCCCTCAGTGCTGTAGAAGACCCGATGCACTATTGTCCTCGGTCTTCGGCCGCCATGCAATAGTGCCTCGGGTCGTCCACAGCACCGAGGGGCAATAGTGTTAGACTGTTCCATGAATGACCATGAGATAACTATATTATTCACTTGAACCCCTTAATAGAGCTATGGTTGGGGTCCATGCAAAGATGTGTTACAAATCAATCATGTTATATCCCTACTAAATGTAATGAACAAATAGTATAACTGTGTATTCGGTATCCATGACATGATTGTGTTCTATGGAAAACCATGTTATAATGAATAGTGTTATAGTTGGGTTGAAGTGTATTTGGCTATGACTGGATAAATTTGCCTTACTGGCTTTGTGACCATAATATAGTCATTTTGATCTTCTGTCTGTTCCACGTTTTTCTGCCGACAAACTTTTGGCTATTAAACACATTAAATCTTAAAAATATTTAAATGTAAGTACTTTTTCATCAATAACAAAAAAAGTCACCCTCCCCAAATCTTTTTCGTTTGATGAAATTGTATCAAATATTGATTATCCTATGGGAATTTAACATGGGGAGAAAAATAGGCAGAAGAGGAGGGGGAGGAGTCAAAAAACGAATATGTACTTATATTTAAATAATTTTAAGATTTAATGTGTTTAATGGCCAATAGATCGTCGGCAGCAAAACATGGAACAGACAGTAGATAGAACGATACATATTATGTATCGTTCTATCTAGATCCAAATGACTATCAAAAGCTTCCGGTGAACGCCAATTTGGAAACCAATCATTTTTATGATAAATGTGGCAAATTGCAAAATTGCAACACTGTTGCTTTACTATCGGGGTCACCATATAGCAGGATCAAATATTTGTATTAACCCTTACACCGCTATCTTAATTTTTTGTCGTCTGCTGTTTATTTTTTATTTTTATCATCAATATCATACTTTGACAGCACTTTAGAATAATTTACAACATGCTTTGACGGCACTTCAGTATCATTACCATTGGAAATGATTCTGAAGTGCTGTCAAAACATGTTTTTATTGAGAAATAAGACAAGATATAAAATCAACAGCAGACGACAATTGTTGTGTATAGCGGTCTAAGAGTTGAACATGTGCATGTCTGGTCAAGGAAAGGTAGCTTACATCATTGGCTACAATTGTAGAACTTCACACCATTGACGGCATCTGCAGTCGGTGTGTAATTGTGTCTGTCTGTTTGTTAGATCAGTGCATCTACAAGGGCCGACTGTACAACCAGGGAGAGAAGTGGCAGGACGGATGTGACTATCAGTGTGAATGCATGGACGCGACTAGTGGATACTACCAATGCAAGCCATTGTACGCACACCTTGTGTATATGTTCAAAGTAACTGTAAACAGATGTCTACTAATATCATCCATTTCCTGCACAAAACCGGAATTGTCTGAATGATTTACGAGTCAACAAGAAAATGTGGCCTGTAGGCACACGAGTGCCCCCGGTGTCAGATTGGGGAAACTCTGGCAAACTTCTTAATCTTCCAGACACACAGATGAACGAATGGACAAATAATCCAAACACTATATGCCTCCGGCTCTATCGAGACCGGGGGCATACAAATAACCTTTTTTGTAGAAAAAAAGTACATAATATTTAAAAGAATATATGATTGTATTGCCATTTGAAAACAGCTGAATCTTTGTTGTGTATACCATTCAAAAACAACACACAGTGTTTACTGGTGGCATTGGAAGAATTTATTATAGGAATGAATGGCCTTTTTGTGGAATTTATTTAGGTATAAACTTGGAAAAGTCGCGGAATTACTGGACGAAGGCCGGAAGGCCTCGTCCAGTATTCCCGCGACTTTTCCAAGTTTATATCCCCGATAAATTCCACAAAAAGGCCATTCAGTCCTTATAATTCCAGCATTTTAAATAAATTCATCAAGAAAATGTGTTTATTTTCCGTTTTCTTAAGAACTATTTTAACTGCGCCTCACGTTTACGGAAAGTAGTCCGGCGTGCGAGTTTACGGGGATATACATGTTTGACAGAGACTTGCTATGGGCCAATCAAATGTTAGGGAATTGTGTAAATATCTTTGTGCTGGAATTATAATTAGACCATTTCTTGCAGATTGTGATATTGATTGGTTGATTTGGAAACCAATATGAAAATTGACCAGTAGATAGGTAGCAGTAAATACGCAAGACTGGGGGATATAAACATTCATAATGTTATTAGCTGCATATACAAAGTCTTCATTTGACTCAAAATTATGTATCATACTTCGAAGATTGTCTTATGGTTGATTTATGGGAAAATATATTCGCGGAGTTAATATGCAGAGTTGTGTACATACATGAAGCTACTTTAAGGCCATCTGCTAGTGTACGAAATTCTCTGAATTATCACTTATTGTGCCAATATTGATTTCAAGAAAACATCAAAATGTTCTTGCTGTTGTTTTATATTTTGTCTTCTTAATAAAATGTGGTTTGAAAGCACATTATAATAATTTCCTTTCGAAAAATAGAAGAAAAAACAACAGACATGGCATATTCAGCATTGTAAGGGTAAACCCTCGCCATTGGTCCCATGCAGATTGTTGATCAAACCATATGAGACACGCCATGTTATTTTGTACCTATTACGGACATGTGCGATTTTTAATAAAATATATTTTATACAGAAACTGTGATATTTTCCATAAATTACGTCGAAAGATGGCAAAATGTTTGTAGCAGATGCGGAATTGAATTCCGCTCAATTCCTTATTTGCTATGAACATTTCGTCAACTTTCGACGTCATTTACGGAAAATATCTTTAATGCAATTGTAATTTGAAATGACACCTTTGTTTGATTGATATAAAAAAAGCTTCCCTTAAAACTGATTTCGGACCATAAAAACCTCCCACATACCGCTCCAAATCAGAGACAAAACAAAGCATGGTTATCCCCTAAATCAATCTTCTGTGTATTTTCCACAGGTGTGCTACCTATGTCCTTCCCCAGGGCTGTTACCTCTCATCAATTACCGGTCAGTGCTGCGACCACCCCGTTTGCCAGTATTCCAATGGAAGCACGTTCAATCCCCTCACCCACCAGACCGCGTTGTACCCAGTTTACGGAAACTATGGCAACGGATTTGGTGGATTCAGACCTGGATACAATATGAACGGCTACTACGGATACGCAAGAAGTAAGGTCAACCTGTTTGATTATTGATTCAGGGGGTCGTTTCACTAAACTTGGTACGACTAAAATATTTGTAAGTCCTTAAATTTCACATTAGCAATGTTTTCTTGTAAACAATTATTGGATTTACATGTATTGAGCACAGGCTGCATATGCAGCCTATGCTCAATACATGTAAATCCATCAATTGAAATTTGCACTTACGAATGTGCTCTTCGTACAAAGTTTAGTGAAACAGCTAGGACCTAGATGTTTAAATATTTTCAAACATTTTTTCTCCCAATTTTTTTTTTCTTCATGAAGTACATATGACACGGTTCTGTCATTGCTGTCTTGAATGTATTGCCATTTTGCAATTTTGAGGAAATGCAATGTTTTCCAGAAATGACTTTGAACTGAAATTTGACACGAAATTCAATCCTATTATAAAATTTGTAGAATACATTATTAGAGACAAGCCATGTGATTTCATACCTAAGGAGATTTGCAATTTTTTATGAAAATTATTTATAGACTGTGATATTTTCTGTAAATGGCTTTAAAAATTGATGAAAGTTTCATAGCAATTGTTTTGAACATTTTGTCAACTTTCGATGTCATTTACAGAAAATATTGTAAATTTTGTAAATCTTTATCACGAGATATTGCACATGCTCTTTCGTACAAAACACATGCAGTGTCTCATTTGTGATGTGCACAACACCCGGATCAGCCGGAGTATTAGCCTAAACCATTCTCATTGAGCCTTGTCCCTGTCTGACCATGTCGTTGAATGGACGTAACAGTCAATTTAATCATCAGCGAAACAAACAGTTACCATTGCCGATAGTTACATTGGTGTTGTTCACCAGCGTAATATGTTTCACGTTGAAATAGGCGCTGGATTCCTGACAAATTTCCATTCAGCTACATGCTGAAGATACTGCATAAACACTGTTTTGTTTATTATTAAATGTATACGCGCCATTCGCATGCTAAAAATCATGCAGCGTGATTGGTTGGGGCTGAGCAGCTGTTCTTGTGCGATAGCTTTGAGTGGCATCTTGTCATGAAACCGGTGCATTTTTCGACGCGACATATTTTACGCCGGTGCGGTGTGCAGCACGAGTGAGTTAAGAGTAAACAATTTGCAGATCGGTGTCTATACAAGGGCAGGATCTACACGCAGGACCAGACGTGGGACGACGGCTGTGACTACACATGCGACTGTACGGACGCACAGAATGGCCAGTACACCTGTCGTCAGTTGTAAGTTGCCTTCTCTCATATGAGACACGCCGTGCGATTTTGTACCTTCGGACATCTGCGTAATTTCATGACATACGTTTACAACATTTACAATATTTTCCGTAAATGGCATCAAAAGTTGACAGAATTTTCAGAGTGCATGCGGAATTATATTATATATATCAAAATGTTGTCAACTTTTGATTCCATTTATGAAAAATATTGTAAATTTTGTATTTAAAACGTATTTAATGACATTACACAGATGTCCGAAGGTACACAATCACATGGCGTGTCTCATATGTGGCTGTGACTGGAGATCTTCAGTTTATGTACACCAGGTGAGCTGATTATCGTGAAATAATGCACAAGTGATTGGGTGCTTATGCTAAACAAGTGAGTGAGCGTGTTTGTCGCGCCCGCTTGCGGAAAGCGCGATAGAGTCGGCACTTTGGCGTACGTACGTACGTATATGTGTCCGATTAAAGTTTTTGGTTAAGTTTTTTTATTAAAGTTTTTCGTTATACTATTTTTCTGCAACTGCTTTGCCCATTACCTTGAAACTTCACATGGGTGTTTATCATCATCTGTATTTTCATTCTACCCCCCTCCCGTGCGGCCCCTGTGCCCAATGTCAAGGTCAAATTCTTTGAAGTTTTTGGTTAAAGTTTTTGTTGCGCCCGCTTGCGGAAAGCGCGATATAGTCGGCACTTTGGCGTATGTACGTACGTATATGTGTCCGATTAAAGTTTTTGGTTAAGTTTTTTGGTTAACGTTTTTCGTTATACTGTATCTCTTTTTGTAGTGTCCATGCCTCGCCACAAGGCGCGACATGCAGGCCGCGGCCATCTAGTTAATGGTAGAACTCAATCACAAGGGCATTATTTCAAGAAAATCAACTCACCTCTTTAAATAAACATTTTCACACATGATTCTTTACGAAAACAAAGGGTATCAATCGTAAATATGGCCAAGAGTTGTGCAGATTAATTTCTGATGGCGTTCCATAGCGAAGGTAACTGTCTAACAATTCTGAGTGTGTCGGAGAACATGGTTTGATTGGTCGAATGAACAAGTCATTGCGACGTTACTGACTTTATTTCTCCATATGGTATTAAAACAGGGAGAGTGGTGTAAACTTCTATTGCCGAATGCCGTAATTCACCGGTACATTTCTGTAAACTACTATCTGAAATGTAAGAATTGGGCGTATGCCATTTGCGACTAGTGTAAATCCAGATCAACATGTTAGTCACGAGGAACTATGAACTAGTGAAAATAGTTACGTCACTACCAGTGTTTTTTTCCTGATAGGTGGCATGGTATGGCCAAATTTAATTCAGGATGGAATTTCCTTGACTTGCTGATTATGACTTGCTGAAACTGACAACTACTTGAGACAAGCTATGTGCTGTTGTACCTAAGAAAATGTGTGATTTTTCATGAAAAGTATGTTCAGAAACTGACATTTTCTGTAAATGGTGTTGAAAGTTGACGTTGTTTTAATTACAAATGCGGAATTCTGTTGTACCTAAGAAGATGTGCGACATCTCATGAAACACGATATATTCCATAAATGACATCGAAACTTAACAAAATGTTCAGAGAAACTGTGGAATAGATTGATAGTTGACGATACGTTCAGTGAACATTTGGAATAGATCGATAGTCGATGAAGTGCTCAGAGAATATGTGGAACATTATTCAACTTTCGATGTGATTTATGGAAAATATCGTAAATTATGTAAATGTTTTTCATGAGATATCACACATCAATGACCCGAAAGTTGACAAAATGTTCAGAGAAAATGTGGAATTATATTAACATTTCATCAACTTTTGACATAATTTACTTACTACAATGTATATTGTAAATATATTTCATGTCTTGTCTCGTCTCGCCTGCAATTGTAGATGTGTCACGTACACCCAGCTGCCTCCATCTTGTTACATGGTCTCGGTGCCCGGTCAGTGCTGCCAGATCCCGCGGTGTGCCACGCCTGTTCACCCCACAATTGTCATGCCCCACTTTCACCACAACCAGCACCCTCCATTAGTGGGCTGCGTCGATACCAACAATAACTGCGCCGCATATGGAAAACAGTCATGTGTGGCGCCGTACGAGAAATGGGCGGAACAGAATTGCCGGGCGTTTTGTGGAAAATGCCGTAAGTGTCGAGGGGTATATAGTTATAGTATTTCCGTTTCATTCATCCGTCCATTAATTTTGGTTGTCGGTCCAGGCGTATCCAAGGAGCTCTGCTAACTTCAAAATCATGCAGTTTGATTGGTCGAGGCTCCAAACAAACTGCATGATTTTAAGTTCAAGCACATATAAAAATCTAGATCCCTGTTACTCTTGAATAACTGGCATAGTGTGGTTCATGCTAAATTTTGGACTAGTTCATTAATCATATGCGAATATTTTCAAAATCGGAAAAATACTGGCAAATACTGTTGATCCTGATGAGACGGCTCGCTAGGAGCCGTCTCATAAGGACCTACAGTGTTTGCAAATTGTGGTTTTATGGTTCGCAGTGTTGAAAGTGTTAATAAATTGTTTTCTGCAACGTAACCTTAATTGACCAATATTTCAGCTACGGGTGTCACACCGATTCCGGCCGGGTGTGTGGACAAGCTGACCAACTGTGCCGCCTATGGCCAAGCAGGCTGTACGGGCATATATCAGGCTTGGGCTATCGATAACTGCAGAAAGACGTGCAATCTTTGCAGTAAGTCTTCATTATCAGAAGCTCGGATCGTGTCTCCAAAGTCTGGGCAGTCATTAATTAATCACTGACTGGAGATATTGGACTTATGGGTTTTATGACCAGCGTAGCTCCTGATCAAAGAGCACATTCCATTAGCCTGATATCAGTATATATTGTTTATTAGAAGCATAACAATCATTATCAGGCTACATGAGTGCTATTTGATCAGTAGCTACACTGGCCACAAACATATTAGCTCCATTTCAGTATCAGCCACATATGCCCTTAGCTCTTGTTGGGGTTTAACGGCTTATCAACAGCTACGGTCATTTAAGGCCGGGTCAATGGGTTTAGTACTAAATCCCATATATTACCTGTACACGTACATATACAAATGGAGGGAAAATCCCAAAATCAGAACTGAATATTTACAATAAAAAACTATATATTCAGCCCTGAAATCAGAATAATACTGATCTGATGCCAGGTCCTCGCCATACCAGAATCACTTGGTCCCCTCACAAAAGCAGTATTCAAATATGTTCGATGGAATATCCTATTTATTACACTTCCACGGCGGATATATATGCACATTTAGTCTATTTTTTAATTGTGATGTCCGCATGAATAGTTATACAATGACGTGTTTTCCCGCGTTTTGACGTTACGTTGTGTGACGTCAAATGTGACGTCATGTAAATTTTTGAAATCCAAATTACCGGTACTCGACTGTTTCTATGAGCCAGATATATTTGAGTGCATGTTTGGAATGTGTTAATCACATTAACATTCTAGATTAGTCGAAACCCTTTCCAAGTTTTCAAATAACTTTATTTTGACTAATAAAAAGTAAATATTTTGCATGGTTGTTTGTGGTTTCCAAGAAAACAGGCGCGCAATTACGGGTGTTCTCTTCACGGTGTATTATTTGTAAGGAGTTGATTACGGCTTTTCTCTTACAGCGAAACCCGTGCAAATAATTTGCAAGAGTGTAATAAATGGTTTCCCCACATCCATGAGCGTGCCAATATTTAGGATTAGTATGGTAGTACTGATTTAATCACACCAACTATGTATTTGGATACAATATGTTTTGGGAAACCCCTATCTATCTATAGGGGTTTCCCAAAGCAAATTGTGTCCAAATATTCAGGGTCATTACAGTAAACCGTTTCAATTTCAGCCTCGACGTCGTCGCCGTTTGTGACCACTGCCCCACCCAGTAATATGTGTGTCGACCAACTGACCAACTGTCTCGACTACGGCCATGTCGCATGTGTCTCACCATATGAGGCCTGGGCAATGGACAATTGTCAAAAAACATGCGGTCTTTGCAGTGAGTACTTACTGTCTGTTTTTTAGATTTAATGTATGTAATAGCCAAAAAATTTGTCGGCAGAAAAACGTGGAACAGACAGTAGTTATGTGTTTACATCTGCCTTCATTTGTGGCTGTGACTGGAGAAAGAAGTCTAATATTGGTTTTGCAACCAGTTTAGATCCAGATCAGCCTGTGCATCCAATCTGATCAGAAAATATCCGCCAAACAAATTAGGACTATATGTTTTATTTCTCTCTGTAAATATGTCTTGGAATTTCATTAGAATTGAGTCCTCAGGACTCAATTCTAATGAAATTCCAAGACATATTCATGATATTTACAAGGAGAAATAAAAGAAAATATGATAAATTTTTTTCCGCTAGTTTTGAACTATTTATAGCCGACAAGTTTCCCAGCATGCAAAGAGTTAATACAGATTTATATAACAGAGTTAATACCCATTTTATTTTTTTGGGTATTTCTCCGGATAATTGATCTTGCACCATTGAAACAATAGTTTTCCACCAGTGATAGCCAGACTATATTTTAGAAATTCATCTTATATTGTGTTTATCTTTGTAAAATAACAAATTTATGCCAATCATGCATTTGACTTGTCGTTTAAAATATCTGAATGTTATTTGTGCATGCCAGTAAATTAGGGTATAACCATGCCTTGTTTTTCTATTTGGAGCGGTATGTGTTTGCGTTGCCGTGAAACTGATTCTCAGACCATAAAAACTCGCACATGTCGCTCTAAATCGAAAAACAAATCATGGTTATCCCCATTCTAATGCATTATAGTATGCTCCCTGCTTTCTGAAACGTCGGAGCATACCACGAACAGTTATATTTTTTCAATACGTCAGCTGGTTGTTGTCGTCATCAAACACCAAACATGCCAAATAAATTTGAAGAAATGTAACTCCGCCTAAGAATATTCGCATTTCAGATTGAGATTGACAGGACTTTATAAGACATGCATACATGTACTCAAGTGTATTTTGACAATGTTATTGATTTCTATACTGTGTATATAACAGTTGAATTTCTGCTATTCATTTAAAAAAACATGCCAACATTTCTGCCAAACTATTGGGTTTGTGTGATTTGGAATGTCAACAAGTGTCAACAGAATTTCCCAAGGATTTACGCCCAATTCAGGTGATTACCCATCTGCAATGCAGTTTATTATGCATAGTCATGTGTGTGCACATTTGAAGTCAACATTTTAGGCTGATACTGGCATATTGAGTTTGCATTTGAGCATTTGAATTCCTCTTTAGATTTTTGTCGAGCCCGCTTGCGGAAAGCGAGACATAGTGATCATAATGACGTACGGTTGTCCGTGCGTCCGTCCGAAATCTGCGTTAAAGTTTTTAAATACCTTACATCTCTGCAGTCTTATGTCACATTGACTTGAAACTTCATATGCTTATTAGTCAATATCCATATATTCATGCTGTATCCCACTCATGCGGCCCCTGTGCCCAAGGTGAAGGTGAAATGACTTAGAAGTTTGCGTTCCGAAATCTGCGTTAAAGTTTTTAAATACGTTATATCTCTGCAGTCCTAAGTCACATTGACTTGAAACTTCATATACTTATTAGTCATTATCCATATATTCATGCTGTATCCCACTCATGCGGCCCCTGTGGCCAAGGTCATGGTGAAATGACTTAGAAGTTGACGTCCCGAAATCTGCGTTAATTTTTTTAAATACCTTATATCTCTGCAGTCCTAAGTCACATTGACTTGAAACTTCTTCATATGCTTATTAGTCATCATCCATATATTCATTCTGTGTCCCACTCATGCGGCCCCTGTGCCCCTATGTCAAGTTAAAATGACTTAGAAGTTTGCGGCCATCCTCGTTCTGTATGTTGGGCGGGTGGGGTACTGTAATATTTTTTTTGGAGTTTGCTGAAGGGCCACCCTCAAGTCATGTTGATCAGTCGTTGGTCGATACTCTTTATCAGCTTTGGGTTGTACAGGTCAACATGGCAGAATGGATAACTGAAAACATGCCGAAAATTTGGATTCCCCACCGCTGGCCATTGTTTACAAAAACGTGTAGGGTTATATAAATATGTCGAGTTGTAAAACACATACTGGTAACACGGAGATTGTATATGCTTTGATTTATCATATTTTATAGGCTGTAATTACAATTGACCAATCAGTTGAGTGCTGTCTATTTTCGGTGTATTAGAATGCTGTTATCACTATCATTCGCGTCGCTAGCATTTGTTCTTGAGCCTCAAATGTAGGTACGTGGGCTGAATTTTGCTGTGCAATATTTTAATAGCAGGGATACAGTAACACGACCCACTAGGATGTAACATATAGAGTGATGATTGCTTGAAGGTTGCCAAACGAAACAAAATAAAAAGAATGAAAAACAACGTGAAATTGATTGTTTTGTACATATCGTTTGTTTTGTTTTGTACTCAAAAATTATTGTTTCATTTTAATATCTAGTTAGTCGTTTCTTTCAACGCATCGTTTTAACATCATGTGCATTGTTTTTTAATTAAAATTTAAGCAAACAAAAACATTGTCTTCAAATTATAAAAATGAAAACGATGTCAAAACGATGTGCAAATGATAGACAATCGTTCATTTGTGGAACAAGGCACAAATCCGGGCTGTATATACTTGTGCACTGCACAGAATTTATTTATTTATTTCCATTTCTCTCCCCAATTAAGTATTATGGCCAAAAGCGCATTATTCTTATCCCATTTTATGCTGAGGATAATGTCATTTTGTATGTGGAAATTATTTTCACTGTATGTGCTCAGAAGTATATGTCGCGACCACCATTTGAACCGTCTCGTTGAGACGGTTCAAATGAGTGGTCACAACATATACTTTCATTGAGAAATAACGAAAAATAAAAATTAAAAAATTTGATACCCATATACATGTAGGTGTACAGTCTACACTCGTTACCTCAAACTCTCTTATGTCAAACTACTGATAACTCCACGTCAAAGTCATGTTTCACATTCATCTGGTTAACTCGAGTTTTCCTTAACTCAAGTATTTTGCACAATAACCCTGGACTTTGAGTTAACGAGTGTAGACCGTATTATGAATGTAATGGGCTATGTGTTAATATTGTCTGAATTGTAGATGGCGTTATATACACCCGACCCCCACCAGTGACCGTCATCGATACCAGTAAGTAATCCATGTTACACCCCACCCCACTATTTTTTTCTTTTTCTACATGTCTAAAAAAAGTATAATACACTATCCTATCAACAAGCCGACCACCTGTGACATAACCTGTGTTAATCTTGCCCAGGTTAGCAACATTTCTAAATATATAGTGGCAACTGCCAACTTGCAATCCAGTAATTTGGTTGTCTGACACTGAGCTGTAGCACAGCTCAGGCTCAGACAACCCAATTGCTTGATTTCAAGCACATGCATTTTGAAATAAAGAAATTGATCAAAATTTTGGCAAGATTAGCTTCGGCGCTAGTGTATGGTTCGACTATGTTTCAGCGCATGTGTGTATATACAACAACAAGGTCTACAATCAAGGTGATGTTTGGCAAGATGGCTGCCAGTACAATTGTACCTGCGAAAATGGAAACACGGGATTCTACAGATGCATGGACCTGTAAGTCATATGTGTAATACCCCTGTCACCTCCAAATAGCATTTAAACATTTGTCATTATCACCACTACCCATTTATCATCACTATATTTCATAATTTATTCACAGAGCTCGAGATAATGTCCATATTGGCGTATTTTACGCTCTTATTTTAGCAGAATGTGCATTGATTATCAAAAGTGGGAGTACAAAATACTCAGAGCAATGTGAAAATATGCATTGATTTTCAAATTGAGTAGTGAACATACTGTAGTAAAGTTGAAATTTACTTAGCTGAGCTGCAAAAAGCAAACAGCAAACAGTGTTTGATTTGTTGCACCTCAAATAAGTGAATTTTTTAATTTGTTTTATTTATTTATTTTTACCCTATTTGGAGTCTGAATTTAAATGCTGTAAAACACAGGAAAGTGCATTTCAGGACATCTAGATTTCAAAATTTGTCCTGGGGGGCATGCCCCAGGACCCCTCTAGCATACTCGAAAATAGGACAGCCCCCCCCCCCCCCCCACATGCTGAATCCGCCCCTGCAACTGCATTGATATTGATCAGTAGAACACACATATTTATTGAAAGGGGTTTGTTGCACCAAGTTCAAGGTCACTGGCTCTAAAAATAGATTGTATCTGCAGTTTGTTTCCGCACGACAACTTGACTACTATAACAAGGTGCATGATCACGTGGTTATAACAACAACAACAGTGGCTGGAAGTGTTGAAATCCTGAAAGTATTATTTGATATTTTCCTTAATATGAAACATATTTTGATGAAATATGGCGCAGCAAACACGTCTGCATGAGCTGTATTTGGTGGTCCAGGGAGTTTTGCACAGACTTATGTCGTTTTTGCGAAGAATCGATTTCCGTGTCGGAGACACGGAAATCGATTCTTCGCAAAAACGACAGAATTTTGGGCGAAAATACAAAGACCACCCAATGCAGCTTAACAAGACGCGTTTCATGCGTCATATTTCATCAAAATCCGTTACATAATAAGGGCACTATAAAAGAATATGTACTTTGAATCAGATGGATTCTGGAAATTTCAGTACTTGTTGTTGTTGTTAGTACCACATGATCATACATCTTGTATAAGTCGAAGCTCAAAAGTACTTCTTGTTTGTAATGATATATATATTGTGGAAAGTTACCTATTGAAAATAGAGTGCGTTAACCCAAGCTCAAGCTTACTGGGGCTAAAAGATACTAATAGACATTCAGCTGGGAGCATGTCATACATTTTTACTCTTCCATTATTAGAAAATGGTATTGTTCATTTAATAAATCTGAATTATACTGGCAAAGACTGCTGATCCTGATTATCCCCTCATCGATAGGGATGTAGCATTAGTCCATGTATGTACATGTATGTACATGTACGTACGTGCGTGCGTATGTTTGTAACACCTTTCATTTTTCAATAACAGCTTCACCAACTGTGATAATATTTGGCGTCCGATCGCCCAAGGTCAAGGTAACTGAGGACTTATGTTCACCTTGTTTGTAAAGGCAAAAATGTTAAAGTTGTTAAAGTTTTTTTTTATTATCAAGGCTGCCAGCGAGGGATTTAGCTTAGTGATAACGATGTCCTTGTTTGAACGATAGAACCATTATGAACCTGTTGTTTCAGGTGTCGTACATGGCCGGTCCTACCCCAGGGTTGTATTCTGGAAAAAAAACCGGGTGAATGCTGCTCCAAGGTCATGTGTAATGGTATCCCCTATAACCCCAACAGTAAGTATGGGATATTGTTGCTTGTCACTTTAGTAAGACATTTAATTTTAATTATTGGGTTAGTCGCCTTCAGAGGTTGTAGATCTTATGATTTAATTATATTTTTTTATAAACTGCTTATGTTTTCCCTTGATTTTATTTATAATGGATAATAATTTCGGGTGAGTGATACAGGCCCATTTGGGCCTCTTGTTTATGACATAGTCTTGTCTCTAAAAACACTGCCCATGTGCATTGAAAGAAACATCCA
Source organism: Conchocele bisecta (assembly GCA_029237695.1). NCBI lineage: Eukaryota > Metazoa > Mollusca > Bivalvia > Lucinida > Thyasiridae > Conchocele > Conchocele bisecta. The sequence goes on along the minus strand of CM055265.1, from coordinate 37,132,518 downwards.
AAACGGGGTTTCCTGAAACTTTGAGCATGAGCAGTAGGCTAATGCACGAAAACGTTTACATGTTTCTGATGAAGACGCTGCGCATATGCAGTGATGAGAAAATGGGGAATAGTAGGTTAGTGCCGTGAATGGCGAGGCTCTGCCTAGCCCATCCCGTTTCCGTGCCGCGCCAGATATTTTTTCCCATTCACGGCATTAACCTACTATTCTATTTATCCCGTCAACATTGTCAAACAACATTTAAATCAACTTAATTTAGTTAATTTAGGCTTCAAACAAGAGATGAGTTATAACCGAATTGCATCAACCACTCCTTTGCGCTCACAACATACATGTAGTTTGATACTTTGTGGTTGTAATATTCCCTTAATGAACAGCCGTGACAGTAAATTGATCAATATTTGTTTTAGCCTTTATGTACTTGACTCATCGACATGTTTACAGAATAATCATGTTACAACGATTTTGTTACTATTCATTTCATCGTTCATGAATGATGGAAAAAAAACAACAAGATGGCGGCTTTACAAATTAATCCTATTTAGAATGGTGACCAGCTGAATCAATGAATCCAGAATTAACAATTACACTATGGGATTTCAGGCGGGTTTAACAAATGAATGTTCTGTTGGTATATTATATTTTGTCACCAACAATGTGAAATTACAGCTTATTTTCAACGAAATATACTGTCAAAATACACCAGACCCATCCGTTTTCATTCGGAGCAGGTTCTGCAACGATTGCGAGCTGCCTAGAATAATAATCAACACGAAAAACAACTATTTTATTTGTTTATTTCCTTACCTGACTGGAATCACTGGGAGCAGCCATTTTTATTTTAAATGACGTAGTAGACTTACTGACGTACTTATAATTATGACGTCAGTCGTGGCTGAATGACGCACGGAATGAGGAAGAGAGCCAAGAATTGGAAATTGAGGGTCGTAATGGTAATCGCTTTGGCATCCAGAAAATTGCATGAACTTAATTTTAACAATTTTATTTTCCGGCGATAATGTTTTTATTTGCGAAATTTAACCCGCACGTGAACAGTCCAATTTTCACCAGTCTGATCAATCAGGCATTGGTCAACACTGTGGTTTGGACATTTCTTTGTAACCGCGTATGAATTGTGATTATGTCGTATTGACAGGATATCAAATAGGTTTCACGGCACAGTGATTCACGGCACATAGGCACTGCGTTTATGGGATAAATGGGGAAACAGCACAGAAACCAGAAAAACTGATTTTTGTCGTGCCTGCTTTAGCAGAAGGCGCGACTACTCGCCGCTTTTTCCGTCGGTATCGTCTGAAATGTCGAAAGGTTTGCACAAGCTTCCTCATCATCAGGCGCGGACACAGAAATAATTGCAGGGGGGGGGGGTGTCTGTAATTAAAATTTGGCGCTACCCGACCTCCGCGAGCGCGAAATCGTAAAGTCGGGGGGGGGTCTGGGGGTCCTCTCCCAGGAGATTTTTAAATGCCAGATCGCACTCCCTGGACCCCCCCCCCCCTGTATCCGCGCCTGATCATGTTATAACTTTAGTATAGCTTGACAGATTGCTTCAATATTTGGACACTTGATACATGTGAGCATTTGGAACACACTCATGCCATTGTTACATAACCTTGACCTTTTTGACCTTCACATGGTTGTGGAAACACTTAGCCATTTTATATATCAAAAAGTTTAATCAACCTTGTCCTTTTTTGTGTTTTTGTGATGCTTACTTTAGCACATGCCATACGGTCAAATGCCTCGGCATCAACGACACCGCTTCCGTGGCGGAATTCTTGTCTGTTAAACATAGCAGAAGCGTGGGTCCAACCAAAACACTACTGTATAATATATATGTGTGAAACATTATTCCGTCATTTATTAATACAAAGAAATTACAAAAAAGAAATTCCCCTACACTACTAATGTATTTCAAGACGTTACCCTAAACATACAGTATATTTTCCTCAGACATCATGGACATAACTGGATGAACACCTGATTGTTTTGCAGTGAACACATGCTACTATGGCGGCAAGTATTACCAACAAGGGCAAACATGGAAGGACGGCTGCAAGTACCAGTGCTCGTGTATAGACGGCAAGACAGGATTCTACCAGTGTAACACAATGTAAGTGCACTAGCACAGCTCAGGTTCAGCAGATGAAGTGAGCCTTAGACGGAGTACTACATGTGTAACAATAGTATGCATAGTCACTCAGTAGGATTAAGTCGTTTTTATGAAAGATTCAATGCAACTTCCTGACGGAATTGCGAACATCTTGGCCCTGATCGGACTGCGCGGATGTTACGGTGGTTGCAAACGTTTTATCGCACCTCTTCCCAGCTGTGGCATGGGGACATTTGGTTTGTATGAGGTGTTCGCATACCAGTCTTTCGCTGATAATGTTTCCGAAGAAACAAAAATTCAAAAAGTGATATTGGAAGTTGAAAATTTCAGAGCACAAGCAGAAGTCTGTTTCTATTATCAGTGAGTGTCAGCGTTTTTATGTATTTGATTAGACTTGATGCTGTTGACAGGCAATACCACTGTTTCACGATTTACAACACATTGACATATAAGAAGATGAGCACACGAACATCATCGCACATCTTCTTAGGTACAAAATCACATGGCTTGTCACATGTATGGCTTCATTTACACCCAGCCATATATGTGACAAGCCATGTGATTGTGTAAGTTAGAAGATGTGTGATGACGTCCGTGTCTTGTGTGCGTGTCCGTTTGTCCTGTTAAGAAGTTTTCGGATTTTCTCCAATCTGCCACCAGGGGAGGGCATTTGTGTGCCGACTGGCCACATTTTCTTGTTAATTGTAATGTCAGTGCTAACCATGCAGGGATTCCGCTGGCGATCACCACTTCCGCAATTGGCGATAAAAATAAACGATAAAAATAAACAATTGGCGATAAAAAATTAAAATTTTCGAAAAAAAAAAAAAAAAAAAAATAAGTGTAATTTGTTATCGCCAATTGTTTTATTTTTTTTGAAGTGGCGATTTTTATATTTTCCCCAGCGGAATCCCTGACCATGTGGTACTCTCCCCACCCCCACCCCCTCATACAGGTACATTCCAATTTGTACATGACCTTGCTGTTTAACAGAAATACCACCCAATCAATCAGTCAATCAATTTATTCTTTAATTACCTTCCTAACAGGTGCTTGGTATGGGGGACATTACCGTCCTCCTGTCACATGGACCGCCCAGCAGCTGGGAAATGTTGCGAGCAGCCAAACTGCCCATCGTACGTTCACATCACGTACCCAGCTAACTACACAATTATGTGAAGACAATAGCGCGTCATAAACACAACAGTATCAGCATATCCAATGAGATGATTTGTCTTTTATATGTATACCAGTAGTCTATTTCACCAACATTGCAAAGTATACTTTTCTAGTAAAGTATACTTTGAGGGAAACATTTTCAATTTTAGGATAAATTTATTAATTGTTATTATGCTGAATGTATTACATTAGTGATAATGTAATAAATTCAGTATAATAATTCTGCATACATTTAATCAACTATGTGCAGTCATTAGTTCTATATGAAATGATGCATTTCCGGAAAAATGAATGATTACTCCCTCAAAGTATACTTTGCTAGAAAAGTATACTTTGTGCAATGTTGGTGAAATCGGCTACAGGTTGAATGGATGTACGACAGTGTTCAGTCTATCAATTAATCACTCTTTGTTTACTGAAATAGACGTTTGTATTGGGACACAATTCATTTCCAGGAAATTTGTTGTTTAATATTTTGTCAGAAATTAATTATCACGGGGGACAGAAACAAAAGGTATCCAAATATGTACTGTACATTATATATGTGGCTGTGACTAGAGAAATCTGGCTTATGGCATTTGCGGATATTCAAATTTCTGATCTCCAATCACATCCACAAATACGAAAATATGGCTGATTTTCGAAATTAATATCGGCGAATGCGGAGGGATAAAGGACGGATTTTCAGAGCCATACATGTTATATGCAACTCTGATTGTTCAATTATTTCAATGGAATAATGGTGAACGTATTACACTACCGCCTGCGCTAATCTTGCCAATCTTTGTCAATTTCATTAGTTCAAGATGGTTGAATATTGTGCTTGAAATCAAGCAACTTGATTGGCTACAGTTCAGGCTCAGACAGTCAAAGTGCTTGCTCGTGAGTTGGCATTGGAAATTTTTGTTAGACTACCGTCGGCGCTAGTCTTTCCAATATGTGTCAATGTCTTTATTGAAAAATACTTGCATAATGCGCTTGAAACCAAGCATCTTACTTGGCTGAGCCTGAGCTGTGATACAGCTCTGGCTCAGACAATTAAATTGCTTGATCGCGAGTTGGCATTGCCCATAGATGTCCAGAAACGTTGATGATTTGTAGCCGATTTCATCAAAATTGCAAAGTATACTTAACTAGCAAAGTATTCTTTGAGGGAGTAATCATTTATTGTTCCATAAATGCATTACTTCATATACAACTAACGCCTGCATATATTTGATGATTAAAAGTATGCAGAATTATTATACTGAATTTATTACATTTTCACAGCCAAAATGGCTATGATAATGTAATAAATTCAGTATAATGAAAATTAATAAATTTATGCTTAAATTGAAAATTTCTCCCTCAAAGTATACTTTGCTAGATAATAATACTTTGCAATGTTGGTGAAATCGGCTCCTGTGCAAGATTAACGCAGGCGGTTGTGAAGTAGCTATTTTTCACCCAGGCGTGATTTCCAATGAATTGGATCAACTGTTTAGAAAACATTCTTAAAGATTTTCCATCAAAACTGAGCCCAAGAGGTGGATTTTAGTAGAAATTGAATATGTCCTACTATAACTATTTGTTAAACAACTTATGTTTTTATGTAAGGCCATTATAAAATAAATGCTAGATTCTCATCCATTTTTTTTTTTCAAAATGGGGGCGGGGGTGAATTTTTTTATTTTATTTTACATTTTCAGGATATCGGAAATACCGACCATCGACCATCGTTTGTGTTAACTCTTTGCATGCTGCGAATGAAAATAATGGACATACTCTATAACTTAATAGCAAATGACAATTCATCAATGTCTTTCCTATTGTTTAATGCCAATAAACAAAATCGGGGCGGACCTTAATTTTTGGGGCGGGCGGATATGACAATCTAACATTTATTTTATAATTGCCTTAGCTCGAATTATTTCAGACCGTAGCATTGAATTTTGTTAACTAAATACACATAATGCTTATTTGATCGGACATGCACATCACAAGTTTTAATCCTATCCTAATGTCAATAGCCTTTATTCATGTACCATGATCATGCAATAAAAATGTCATGTACGAATTATGTCTTTATTGTACATGTATTAATTAAATGTCATTTGATTTTATTAAAATAAACTACATGTACCGTGCAACATTTTGTTCCGTCCGTCCATTATCCATTTTAAACGCCCCAATTCCCAACGTTTGCAAACAGTGTGGATCCAGATGAGCCGGCTCGTAACGATCTGCACTGTTTGTGGATATGGCCACTTTCTGGTATATAGAATAGTCCGAAAATTACCATGGAAGAGTACATTACTGTGACTGGAGGGTGAAAGGAACAATTACATGTATTGATATTGTAGGAAATCTACTGCTGTGACAACATTTCTAAATCGTTTTTAAATGCAAACTGGAGAAATTGGGTTTATGGTAATTATGGTCCGTCTGGCTGTTCTATTCTATGGTATACTTTCAGCCTGTTAAATACGCTAGTTTCCTAGTATATAATTCCTATTTCCCACTGATGTGCTCACACTTGGCTTTGACTCGACACTGTGAAGGTGTATGATTACGTGGTACTAACAACAACAACATGTACCGATTCAAAGTACGTATTCTTTTATAGTTTCTTTATTACGTAACGGATTTTGATGAAATATGGCGCATCAAACGCGTCTTGTTAAGCTGCATTTTGTGGTCTCTGTATTTTCATCCAAACTCAGGCCCGTACGCAGGGGGGGGGGGGGAGGGGGAGGTGGGGGGTGCGACGGGTACGTACGCAGCCCCCTAAATTCGCCTAGGTCCGCTATTTTTCAAACAGTAATCTCAACAAATCTTGAAATGAATAGTAGTATAGGAGAGTCACAATGATACAAGTTTATATGGAAGCCACCCACCAAGTGTGGTGGCTCCCACACAAAACTTATTATCATTGTGACTCTCCTATACTACTTGGATTTTCCCCCACTGTTCGGTGGGTATGTATGAGAGAATGGAACATATTTTGCATCAACCACGAGACCATATATTTCTGGCATGAGAAGATACACCCTATTAGAGATAAGAATCCCTATGTTATACTCAGTATATATAATAACACTAGAAAAAGTCGATGGCGCGCCATCGCAATATACCCACTTTCCCCAAATGCTAAGTCCGAAAGGGGGAGGTAATCCATGATGGAGGGTCGGATAAAAAATCCGAATTCACTTTGCGCATCAGCACATCAAAACGAAGCTACGAACCAAATATCAGACGCGTAGGTATTAAGGTGAAAAAGTTTTTCGAGTTACAAGGAAAAAATGGGAAATTCTGAGTCCGAAAGGGGGAGGTAATCCATGATGGAGGGTCGGATAAAAAATCCGAATTCACTTTGCGCATCAGCACATCAAAACGAAGCTACGAACCAAATATCAGACGCGTAGGTATTAAGTTGAAAAAGTTTTTCGAGTTACAAGGAAAAAATGGGAAATTCTGAGTCCGAAAGGGGGAGATAATCCATGATGGAGGGTCGGATGAAAAATCCGAATTCACTTTGCGCATGTGCAGATGATAACGAAGCTACATAGCAAATATGAGGCGCGTAGGTATGAAGGTGAAAAAGTTTTTCGAGTTACAAGGAAAAAATGGGAAATTCTGAGTCGGAAAGGGGGAGGTAATCGATGATGGAGGGTCGGATGAAAAATGGGAATTCACTTTGCGCATCTGCACATGATAACGAAGGTACATACTAAATATCAGGCGCATAGGTATGAAGGTGAAAAAGTTTTTCGAGTTACAAGGAAAAAATGGGAAATTCTGAGTCCGAAAGGGGGAGATAATCCATGATGGAGGGTCGGATGAAAAATCCGAATTCACTTTGCGCATCTGCACATGATAACGAAGCTACATAGCCAATATGATGCGCGTAGGTATGAAGGTGAAAAAGTTTTTCGAGTTACAAGGAAAAAATGAGAAATTCTGAGTCCGAAAGGGGGAGATAATGCATGATGGAGGGTCGGATCAAAAATCCGAATTCACTTTGCGCATCTGCACATGATAACGAAGCTACATACCAAATATCAGGCGCGTAGGTACAGTCGTTTCTGTCAAAATGTTCCCGGTTTATACGTGTACAAAGTGTTGTGCGTTGCGTATCCGTGGAGTTTCCGTTAGTTGCGTTTCAAACCGTGTGTCGTCTACGTGTAATACGTTTTCAGCCATGCGTTGCGTTTCCCCACTCTTGCGCATACGCGAAAATCGAACAAACCGTGTTCAACGCATTGAGTGTCAAAAACGTGTAATCCGTGTACAACGGTTGTAAACGTATACAACTGTTGTAAACAACGCATGGAGTTTCAAAAGCGTGTAATCCGTGTACAACGGTTGTAAACGTATACAACGGTTGTAAACGTATACAACGCTAAGGTAAACCGTTTAAACGATTTAACGCTTTCTTTGACGAACGGTGACACGCTTCTACATGTACACAGCACTGTACAGATGAAACCGTTTCCACGGGTTTTAACGCATTACACGTTTTGGTATGCCAACCGTGTATCGCGTAGAATGCGCATGCTCAGATCGTTCTTCGTGTGTATATATATACTTCTAGACTCAGCAGGGCTTCTAAAATTTTCAGTTTTCCGGTTCTAGACCGATTTTTGAACTCTCAGACCGATTGAGATTTGAAAACTAGTCTTAAAAATTGGTCCGAGAAAAATTGCCAGTCGGCTGCTATTTCGCTATAAACCTTGTACAGTTACCGATTTTTACCACCAAGTAATTTATGACACATATCCGCGGGCGATATCCGTGTTAAACCAGTGTGCAGCTCGCTGTGTATTCAGTTTCTCTAAATATCGATTTTTCTGCTATTTCGCTATAAACCTTGTAAAGTTACCGATTGTTACCAGTGTGCAGCTCGCTGTGTATTCAGTTTCTCTAAATATCGATTTTTCTTAACACACGCTAGGGACAGGTGCATAGCGGATTAGTGACTGAAATAGACTGGCTTCAGCGTAAAGATACGAAAGTTCCTAGACTCGCCATTTCTGATAATGTTAAAATAAAATAAAGAAACCATGCATTGTGTTTATCTGTGTTCGTAATATTTAACCCCAAGTAACTGACACGGACAATCGGCCCGGGCTATTCCATATTAAGTTAGGAACTGTTACATTACGCTGTATTAGGGGTCATTTTTGTGTATATAAAATGTACATGCACGTAGGAATGCCGCAGATCCTGAAGAGCCGGCTCACGTGATCTACAATTCGCAAACATTTTGATAAACGACAAGGTACATCTGTCGTGTTAAAAGCGTGACTCATTAGGCATCAGGGATTAGGGATCAATTGAAGTGCTAAATCACACCGCCGATGTACTTCGAACTCGATCTGAGGGTATGTATTCGCGATATTTTAAAAGGGACGAAACAAGGACGCCTCGAAGCGATCGGGGCCGAACAGTATTCGCGTTAAAACGTGTAATCGTTGTACACGTTTCAACGCTTTCATATAGCTACACGCTTCCAGGTAAAGCGTTGTACACGTTTCAACTCTTTCACCTCGCTACATATGTATACGCCAAAGCGTGTTATACGCATTGAAGCTAAACGTATTACACGCTTTAAAACTAAACAGCTTGACAATGTGTATTACACGTGTACGAACCGTATTATACGGTTAAACAACGTATACAACGCTTTCAAACTAAACGGTTTGACAATGTGTATTACACGTGTACGAACCGTATTATACGTTTAAACAACGTATACAACGCTACAGCAAACCGTTGCGTTCGCGTTGCGTTCGCGTTGAGTTTGCAAGTGTTGTCTACGGTGGAACAAAAACGGAGACTGCACTGTATGAAGGTGAAAATTTTTTTCGAGTTACAAGTAAAAAATGGGAAATTCTGAGTCCAAATTCACTTTGCGCATCTGCACATGATAACGAAGCTACATACCAAATATCAGGCGCGTAGGTATGAAGGTGAAAAAGTTGTTCGAGTTACAAGAAACGTGACGGACGTACGGACGTACAGACGTACGGACGGACGGACACCCGTGACGAAAACAATATACCCATATATAATAATGGTTCTAGTTAAGTGTGCGTGGCTGAAGACAGGTAGTCACGAGAGGTGTCATCGCACCGGTATTTACGAATATTGCAAACATCACCGTGCATGGATGCGAAGAGGTTCCGGTTCGCCTCGCACATGTCGGCATTGTGGAGTAGGGACCTAAGCCGACATTACGCAAACACGTCTTATTTGGAATTAATAAATCACTGAACTACTTTCGGCAAGGGAGATAATCAATATCATGCGAACTATTTTCATACGAGCCAAGCGGATTGTTCTGTTTATGATTAGTATATATAGTTTTAAGCTATCTCCTGTGATATATAATGATACATTACTTTGTTATGTTATGGGTACTAATACATGTTGTTTCAATAGCGTATCTCTGTAACGGTATTGTTGTAGATGGAGTTGCAAATAATTTAATAATTATTACGTTCAAATGGTGGCGTAATACTGATAGCACTTCTGTATAACTGTGATTGTCGTAAATGGCGCAACAGTCGTGAGGTTAAGGTCGCCGACTTCAATGATTTAATTACCGATTCCCGGAAGGGTCGGTGGTTCAAACCTCGACGTGGTATAAAAAAAATTTCTCCATATATATTATTTTTGTGATTTTAATATTTTTTAATATTTTCACAATGTTATGATTTTAATAAAAATACCTATACATTGATAGAAACTTACCAACAATTAAACTGTCTGTCTTTAAGAAATATATACTCAGACAGTTTGTTACTGATTTTTTAAGTTTAAGTAATATATACACAGACAGTTTGTTACTGTTTTTTTAAGTTTCAGGTACTGTCTATACTGTCTATACCATATAATGTTTTACTGTCCCAAAATCAATTTTTTTTGGCTGTCACAATTAATTAATTTTCGGATAGCAAACATTTTTTTATGAATTTGAAATAATTATTGTCCTCCATCTGCTCACAACACTGTTCGAACTGCGCCTGTGGCTACCACGACCAGAATTCACTGGCCGCAAACACAGTAGCCATCGGCGTCTATTTATTAAATTATTATTTTGTATTTTATTTGAATTCCGCGTGAACGCTGCATTTTGTGTCAACACCATTTACAGAAAATATTGGTGATTTTCTAAACGAATATCGGAGAAATGCGGCTATATATTTGTCAATTTTCAACACCATTTACGGAAAAAAATTACTGATTTTTTAAAACAATATCGGCACAACTAAATACGGTGATAGAATTTTTGTCAACTTTTCAACACCATTTCCGGAAAATATTACTGATTTTCTAAAAACAATATCGGCGAAGGTGTACTGAACTACTCTTTATTTTAAATAACCAGCCGTCTAATAGATCTGTTTATAATCGAGAGTATATCGTTAATTGTCATGTTGTCTCCGACAGTGAGGTGTTGCGGCACACATCAAAACGACACGTCAAAACATTGCCTAAGGGTCACAGCTGTGTGGTGTCATCAGATCAACACCTCGTCACACACAACTACGCATTATCGATTTTTTTCCCCACACAAAGCGACGTGTATTTACAACTAGATCTGTGTAATGTGTCGGGTGTAGCCAAAGACCATACATAAATTCGTAATTAGTCACAGATGTAGCCTTAAAATATAATCGATTTCCTTAAATTACGTCCGCATGTTGACAGATATTTCAGAGCAGACGTCATCGTAATTTGCCGTTATTTATTTCCAAAATTAGCCATATATTCTGTAAATGGCGTTGAAAGTTGACAATAAATTAAGACCAGATCAGTACGTTAAATCGCTATCGACGACAACTGACGATCCGATGAGAGAGTAATACCGTTTAAGCGTATTCAATGTTAAATATACATCGTTATTTTTTTATGACTTTCGTAGTTTTTACCGAGAAATTCAAACCGTTTCCAATTATTGGGGAACATAATATCATGATTAGCACATCGTTTCACTAAGCGGGGGCTACTCAGGAAATGGGATCACAGGGTCTATTGTTTACACTGGATTAATGGCGGCCTCCATGAGGTCTCAGGTAAATCTTATTTTTCAATAATACGACTGTGGTTTCTTCCTTTTAGTGATAACCATGTTCCAGCCGTTAACACTTATTTAGCAACATTACTTAATATGTAGTTAGTCTGAACATTCTGCAGAGAAATCTGAATTGGACGGAATCGAGCGTTGTTTAAACTTAGTCCGGTTCATATGCACAGGTCAAAATATGAACTGAAAATGGCGCTTTGTGTGACAGAAATCCGTACGCGGACGAATAAAAAAAATATTTTGTTATAAATATCACATACAGCGAAACAGCGGTAGCATCTACTGTTTTAATAATATGCATACATATTGTAATTAATGTGTAATAGTGATATACTTATGAATAATATACGATACTATGGTTTATACTCCAGCACTATGTTCTTAGGCTGTGTGATTTGCCTCAATATAAACTGGATCAATCCTCATCAATCCCCCTGTTTACATAGGTAACCGGGGATTTGGTGAGGTTGGCTCGCTAATACACTGTTTGCGTAATGGAGTCATTGCTATGTCCACCATGCGGTGGCACTCAGGCTACTCATCGAATGGTTAACAAGGGATTACGTGCTCGCAAGTATTATCGTTTAGTAATAATTCAAATCGGAAAGTCAGTTAGAAAGATAGAATCGATCTGATGTGTAGTTTTGTAGTCACGGTGTTTCTACAGCATTAAAACACTGTAAAAAAACATTATCAAACTAATTTTATAAAATTGGAAATTGAACAGAAAAAACACTACCAATATTATTAGAGAAAATGGATAATAAAATACAATGTGAATTGAAAGCTTATAATGCCTGTGTTGAAGAAGTTTACGAAGCTTACGGGGGTTATAGTCCTATATACAAATTCTATAAATTGAAAACACTAGACAATATAGAATACATGAAATATCAGCGTAATTTATTACGCTCCGATAAAAACGTTGCATTTACAATATTATACCGACAATTGTGGGTGGAAGGTGGGTGCAAGCGATGGGTAATTTAACGATCGGGGTTCATCCTTACCGGAATTCCGACTGGAGACCTGGTCCTCACATACGTCTTTGGTATTTTGTATGTGACAGTTGAATCTGGTTATACCCCTTATGTGAGTATTACGATTATTCGTAATCCTATTTTAGGGGAAGGGGCCAAGTGACTTTGGTGTGGTATGGACCTGCCACCAGGTCAGGTTATTCTAATTTCAGGGCTGAATATATTGTTTCTCGATGTAAATATTCCGTTCTGATTTTGGAATTTTCCCCCCAATGCAGCAGGTTAAAACGGGATCGAACCCGTTTGCCCGGCCTTACATGACCTTAGCTGTTGATAGGCCGTTAAACACCAATAAACAAAGTAACAAATATACCGACAATTATGTGAACTATACAAGAGGCAAATACAAACATTAAGAAGGATAACGCGTATCGGATATAAAATTAAGGTGTATTATATAAAATTGTTAAAACCCAACGATTCGTTTACGAATGTACATTTCTACGATATCGCTTTTAAAGATATTGAACAATTATTATTGAACAGAAAAAAAACTACTAATTAATTTATGTTGTAATCACAACACCAAGCAGACGACAATGTTCCAATTACACGTGTTATGAACATGCAAATTAGGTGTCCCACCTTACACGTATATTAAGTGTCCATTTTATAGAGAGATTTACACGATTACATCTTCCGGGATGGAAAATAAACACACTGTAATATATACTACACACACGATTATTTATAGCCTTATCGATGGTATGTAAACGAGTAGTAGTAAGGGAGTCAAAATGATACCACTTACCGTGATATAATTTCCACCCCTTTATACTACCCCCACCACTCCCGAAAAACCAAAAAATTGGTTAACGATGAAATTGTCTCCCTTCAGCAAATTTATGAATTTTTGGAGAAAATAATTTTGAAAAGAGGGAGTCAAAATGATACCACCTCCAACCAAAAGTTGGTGGTGGTATTGTAGTCCCAATTATATTGGTAATTGACTTTTGAAAAAATGTATTGGTGTCATAAATACATCATGTTTTTTTCACGTCCAATTGAACAGATACATTTCATAGGTTATAATAAAATATTATTAGAGAAAATGGATAATAAAATACAATGGGAATTGAAAATATTTAATGGCTGTGTTGAAGAAGTTTATGAAGAATACGGGGGTTATAGTCCTATATATAAATTCTATAAAATGAAAACATTAGGCGATATCGAATACATGAAATGTCAGCGTAATTTATTACGCTCCGATAAAAACGTTGCATTTACAATATTATACCGACAATTATGTGAACTATACAAGAGGCAAATACAAACATTAAGACAGATAATGCGTATCGGAAATGAAACTAAGGTGTATTATATAAAATTGTTAAAACCCAACGATTCGTTTACGAATGTACATTTCTACGATATCGCTTATAAAGATATGTATATTATTGAACAGAAAAAAAACTACTAATTAATTTATGTTGTAATCACAACACCAAGCAGACGACTATGTTCCAATTACACGTGTTATGAACCTGCAAATTAGGTGTCCCACCTTACACGTATATTAAGTGTCCATTTTATAGAGAGATTTACACGATTACGTCTTCCGGGATGGAAAATAAACACACTGTAATATATACTACACACACGAGGGTGTGTATTACAGCGACAACCCGCTATCGATATTCCGGAAGTATTTCTTACATTCTGATTGGTTGGCATGTTTTTATTTTTCTAATTTTACTTTCAAAAATTTAGAACGTTATAACCTATATTATTAAATAAAATACGAACTTGTTATATAAAAAAAAAATAAAAAAAAAATAAGTAAATATTTGGCATTGCACAACACGGTTTTAGCTTAATATATGTAAAATTAACAACAATAATTTGTCTTGGGGGACGCCCCTTGATAAAAAATGAGCGCTCAGTGCACCCGTGCTGACACTTCCAAGGTTGCCTAGACTTTTGACACTGGTTCCTAGATCAGCCGACAGATGGGGGAGTGCTGTACGGGTAGCTACACCTCGATAAGCCAAAAAGAAAAAGAATGAATGAATGAATGAATGAATGAATGAATGAATGAATGAATGAATGAATGAACGAGAGTGAAAGCTTAGCGGGGTGGGCCCAGAAGGGTTTTGCTGGCGCGAGTTCGAGCCTCGGCCAGACCAGAATTTTTTTTTTAATTATTATGTTTACTGATTTAAATTGTTTACTGCACCAATATAATTAATTTTATAATTAATTTAAAGAAAATTATAAAATTAATTATTTAATAAAAATATTAATTTCCTCCGACTTTATCTCCAAGTTTTACCCTAAATTTATCCCAATCAGTACACTCAAGCTTTGGCATGGTGGCGCGTGCTTTGATTCTAATATCATTTTTTAATTTTTCATATCTCCCCATTTCTTCCACCACGGATTCAAACTCTAAATTTGATATTTTCTTATCGGTCAACGCTTTGGACACTATAACGTCGATGCTATTTTTCTTAGACCTGGCGAGAACGGATATTCTATCATGTTTTCTACATTTTTTCTCGAGTTTTCCACCCGAGGCCCTAATTACCATACAAAGTATTCCAGATAAAACGGTAATTCCACTCAAAACCCCTGCAAGTAGAACCGTTACAATTGTAGATAGCGTTGCAGCAGTCCCCGCACCACTCATTACAGATAAACTTGCCAGAACCGTACTAGATGCTTCAGCTATATTCGCCGCGCGCTTATATTTTTTAAAGTGTCTTTTTCTATTTCTATGTTCTCTAACTAAAATATCCTGCATAGCGACGATATTATTCAAAATAAAATCTGAACTTCTTTCATTAATTGGATACAGTGTTGGTGGATTGGTACTGACAATTGGAAGCGGTGATTCGTTCATGATTTTCAATATATTAGTATTTACAAATTAAGTTCAATTAGTAATGAGACAATAGTGGAAGAACTCGCTGGGTCAGCGATTTTCGTAACAAAGTTAATAACACTACCTTCGGAAAGTCTAATTAGATCATCACCGGCGAACAAAACTACCGACGAACTATCTCCAGCGAGTTTAGTGACTCCAACCCCCCGTTCTTCCCCATCTACTACAATATTTATCGTGACCGCGCCCACAGGTTTACCACTAGCATTAACCGAGCAGACCGCCATTCGGAGAAGTGTACCTGGAGCTGTCATGGCGTCCCCCACATTTATTACTCGCTTTGGCACCGAACGAATATTCAGAGAGCCCCTCAACCAATGGGCCCCGCTTCTTAGCCCAAACTGTTATGACACGTATTTGCGTTTTCATTGTTTTCAACAATCAGGCAAGCCCCCCGATAGAGGTATGGGCCTCAGCACGAATATTTTCAGAGGCCTCCTCAAGCGCTTTGTTCGCGGCTCTACGAACATGTTTCAGTTTATCGGAAACTTCGGTTATTTTACCGTCTAGTTCGGTAAGTGCCGCTTCTCTGATGAGAGAGTCCTCTGAGCGCAACACCCCATAAGCCTCCGTAATGGCCGCCTGGTGGTCTTCTATGGCTTTTTCAACACCCAACTGGGCCTCTTTTTGAAATTCAGTTATTTTCCCGTCTAGTTCAGCAACCGCCGCTTCTCTGATGAGAGAGTCCTCTGAGCGCAACACCCCATAAGCCTCCGCAAGGGCCGCCTTGTGGTCTTCTCGGACTTTATCAATACCCGTTCGGACCCCCTCAACCCCCAACCGAGCCTCCTTTCGAAATTTGGTTATTTTTCCGTCTAGTTCAGTAAGTGCCACTTCTCTGATGAGAGAGTCCTCTCAGTTCAACACCCCATAAGCCTCCGAAAGGGCCGCCTTGTGGTCTTCTCGGACCCCCTCAACCCCCAACCGGGTCTCTTTCCGAAATTCGGCTATTTCTCCGTCTAGTTCAATAAGTGTCGCTTCTCTGATGAGAGAGTCCTCTAAGCGCAACGCATCATAAAGCCTCCGTAGGGTCCACCTGTTGCTCTTCTCGGACTTTATCAATACCCAACCGGGTCTTTTTTCGAAATTTGGTTATTTTCCCGTCTAGTTCAGTAAGTGCCGCTTCTATGATGAGAGAGTCCTTTAAGCGCAACGCATCATAAGCCTCCGTAAGGTCCGCCTGGTGGTCTTCTCGGACTTTATTAATACCCGACCTGGCCTCTTTTCGAAATTTGGTTATTTGTTTTCCTAGTTCGGTAAGTGCCGTTTCTCTGATGAGAGAGTTCTTTAAGCGCAACGCATCATAAGCCTCCGTAAGGTCCGCCTGGTGGTCTTCTCGGACTTTATCAACACCCGTTCGGACTCCCTCAATCCCCAACCGGGCCTCTTTCCGAAATTCGGTTATTTTTTCACCTAGTTCGTTTAGTTCCGTATGCGTTTCTTCACGACTTTGTGTATTCACAGCCAGGGCATATTCTCTAAGTTATATTAGTAAACTCTTGTGAATCTCGTCCGTGGCCACCGATATAGTTCTAGTGATCAAGGCCTTTGTTTTTTGGGTAGTTAAAAAGTCGCCCTCTGTTGGGATGAATCCCCCTTCTGCCTGTTCCAATTTCTTTGAATTTGTCACCCAATCGGAAGAACTACCTGGTCCGTATATACTCATTTTCAATAATGTTGATAATATATATTACGAACATGCGTTTAATTCTAATTTTCTTAAAATTAATTGATTTGAAATTTCTAGGACGACCGAAATCGGGTAATCGTTCTTCAACTCTCGCCCTTTATCCTCA
Organism: Conchocele bisecta; assembly: GCA_029237695.1. Taxonomy (NCBI): domain Eukaryota; kingdom Metazoa; phylum Mollusca; class Bivalvia; order Lucinida; family Thyasiridae; genus Conchocele; species Conchocele bisecta. The sequence continues at coordinate 37,115,411 of CM055265.1, read as the reverse complement.
AGAATAGAGACCGTAAATTCGTGGATGTGTCCCGATTCCAAAACTTTCATCTCGGGGTGTGGGAAGTCTAAGGTCAGGATCTCGCCAAAGAAACAGTCGCTGGCGGGCACGGTTTTCAGTAATGTGCTGGGAGTGCCGTCTACCGTGTTGTACGATGTGTTAACCCGATCCAGGTGCACCCCGAAAGTTTTCGTGACGGCGAAGTTTACTGGGGTCGTGCCGACGTGCTCACCCGGATCAAACACTCCGTCATCGTTGTAAGGGTATGTTATTTTAAATCCTAACAGTGAGCCCAACCCCGGTGAGATCCTTAACTCATTCGCCCCTAGCGACGAGATAAGGCGTCGGCCTTATCTACTCTCGTGTCCCTCACGACGAGTTAACTCGCTGTAGTTTATCTTACCCCTATCCCGGGCGACGAGAATTGACGGCTCGATAAAGCTAGCATTGTATCCCGAGCGACGAGTTATGACGTCGTTTGCTACTGGTCATTTTCAATAGATATGTAGAAATCCAGGTAAATTCAGCCAATCAGATTTCTTGTTACATATGACAAAGAATGATCGGTTCCCACGTGGTAAAAATCTGAATCTGTTTACAACACAGGAAAGCATTGAAATTTACATTTGAAATAGGCAATTAATTGTGTCCAAATGGCAAATCGGCGACTAGATCTGACTCAAGTAGTGTCTATGATTACTGAAGAAGATGGCGATGATGCTTCATTGAGTGACGTAAGCATAACTAATGGAAGTGAAAGTGAAAGTGATCATAGTGAAAGTGATGGAGGAATGGAAAGTGATGACGAACAGCCTGTCGTGAATACCAGCAATCGTTGGGTCCTAAACGGGAGGGCACCTATTCCGAAGACAACATTCTCTGGCCCGAAACCAGGACCGACAATTGACCTGGCACCAGATGCTACAGAATGGGACTTTTTGGAGTTGTTTTTTCCTGTCTTCCTGATTGAGATGCTGTGTGCTCAAACAAACCTCTATGCCAGACAGTGACAGACGGAAAAGCCTGATCCCATCTGGCGGCCAGTCGTTGAAGAGGAAATGAAAGCTTGGCTCGGTATCCGGGTGTTCATGAGCATTTTGCAGGTGAGTTGATGTCAGTTACATGCAATGGTGATGATACAAGTTGACGTACCTAATAAAACAAAGCGAGAAAATGGCTTATTTGTGTCACAGGGTGAGAAAAATGTGCTCCGGCCCGGGGCTCGAACCCGGGACCTGGTTGACCGTACCATCGCTCTAACCGACTGAGCTAGCCGGGCACGAATACACATTTCCTCCGAAAGTGTAAACATCGTTTCATACTTGTGTAAACAAACTGCGAAACACAGACCCTTTCTACCTACTGAAATGTATACAGGTGTTACCGAAGTTTCATTGATGGAATGGCGAACAGTGCAGATCCTGATCAGACTGCGAATGCGCAGGCTGATCTGGATCTACACTGGTCGCAACAAATGAATCAGTTTCTCGAGAGTCGCAGCAACATATCACATGCAATAGGAAAGTTATAGTTCATTGTTCATTTGCATTTCAGCTTCCACAAACGGCAATGTACTGGTCGACAGATGCCCTCTTCGGAAACCTGAACATCAGGAGAGTCATGACGAGAGACCGCTTCGACAAGATATCCCAATACCTGCACACCAGTGATCGCACGAAGAACCCAGCAAGAGGTCAGCCTGATCACGATAAGCTCCACCACGTCCGGCCTGTACTACAAGAAGTTCTGGACCGCTGCCTCCGAAATTACAACCCACATCAAAATACCAGTGTCGATGAAGCAATGGTCAAATCCCGTGGCCGGCTCGCATTTCGACAGTACCTACCAGCCAAACCAACCAAGTATGGTATCAAGGTGTGGATGAGGGGTGACCCTACAAATGGATATACCAACGAATTTCAAGTGTACACTGGGAAAGAAAATGGCGCGCGTGAGGTTGGACTTGCTTCCAGGGTGGTGAAGGACATGACGGAGAAAATTTGGGGACAGCACCACATCGTGAACATTGACAACTACTTCACCAGCCCTGATCTGCTTCAGACCCTTCTAGACAACAAAACGTATGCCAGCGGTACAGTGAGAGCCAATCGGAAGGGATTTCCAGCCCAAATGCTGAAGCCAAAAGAAGTTAAAGAGCAAGGACAGTTCAACACGGCACAAAAGGAAGAGTTTGACTGCCTGTTTATGGAAGGACAAGAAACCCGTCCACTGCATGTCTACGGCTGAAAATCCCGCAACTCTGGACAGCGTGGTGACGCGGAAATCAAGGAATGGCGAGTTGCGACAAGTGAGAGCCCCGTCCATCATTCCCGAATACAATAATAATATGAATGGTGTGGATCATGCGGACCAGCTGCGCACGGAATACAGCACATATAGGACATCCAGGAAATGGTGGCAGTACATTTTCTGGTTTTTATTCGATGTTGCTATCACAAATGGCTTTATTTTGATGAAGGAGTCGGCCAACCACCAGAAACAAACAAAAACCGGACGCAACAAACTATGACCATGGTGGAATTTCGAATGGCTCTGTCAAAACAGTTGATCGGAGGAATATATTGAGAATGAACGGGCAGCGCTGGCTACAATCGGTGCGGGACATTTTCCAAAGAGAGCCGAGAAGAAAGGTCGTTGCCGACAATGCAGCAAGAAAAAGAGGAGACGCGAGGTTGTCAACTCCTGCCAACAGTGAAATGTCCACTTGTGTGTCGACTGCTTTCAGCCGTGGCATCGTGATCTGTTGAAACACTAACTACAAACACTACCTACCCCTGTCTGAAAGCAGTTGATACATTAGTGGACATGGCACTGTTGACGGGTTTATATGGAAGCCGATAGGTGTCACCTAGAATGTTTGTATATGTCATTATAACGACTTAGCTATGTCGTTACAACGGCTTTTTACTATGTCGGTATAACGACATAATAAGTCGTTATAACGTAACAACATATAAAACAATTCTAGGTGACACCTATCGGCTTCCGTAGGTTTACAATGATCATGATGATGTACAAATAAAGTGTAAAGAAACTACATTTGCACATCATCATGATCATTGGAAATATAAGCAAATTATGTGTAAATGTGAAATTTCATTTGTGTGAAAAAGGTGAAATTTATTTCTGAAAAATAAATTTAATTTGTGTGAAAAATGTGAAATTCGTTTCTGTGAAAAATGTGAAGTTTGTCCTCTGTGAAATCATTTGTGTGAAAAAGGTGAAATTCATTTCTAAAAAATGAATTTATTTCTGTGAAAAATGTGGAATTCATTTCTGTGAAAAATGTAATTCATTTCTGTGAAAAATGTGAAGTTTGTTCTGTGTGAAATGTGAAGTTAATTCTAGGAAAATACGGTAAGGATTTAAATCTCGGATTGTATGAAGATTCAACAATGTCTCGAGACTCACTGTGACGTTTAGGACCTGTAAGTGACGTAAATTATTACCCCACCTGCATGAGCATGAAGTTATGGTGCATGTACATGTAGATAACTAGGCCGGATACAATAAGTTTGCAGATTCTCATCCACACATCCCCCTAAAATAAAAAAACTGCTAAATTATTTATGTTTGTATAAATTTTCAAAAACAATCTAGGCATCATTCTATTTGTATAATAATTTGTACTAATTTTCAAAAGAAGAATTAAAAAATAAAATTTCACATCCACCACACCTTTGCAAAAATAAATTAATGAGAATCTACAATTTTATTTTTTCCGTGCTTATTGTACATACTATAGAAATTAACAATATACCAAATATACCGCAAACAAATGTTATCACCACCAATAATGTGTAACCAACTGAGCTATGATCTGATAAAACCTGGCTTATTACCTTTGCAATCAGTGAATAACCATACAGGCCAGTGCATCCACACCGTCTAATCAGGATCTACATTGTTTGCATTTCTGGCAGTCACCATCAATGTGCAGGCTGATCAGGATATACGCTGGTCATAAATGAAATAAGCCTTGTTTTTGTCAAATGATTTGATGTACATACATGTAGGTTCATTCAATAAATACAGATTGTTTTATTATTATGTCTGTTTGATAATTTTTTGCATAGTGGCACAAGGGACGTTTATAAATATTACATCATTGGTTAGATAAATAATGGATGAATATACATATAAATTTTCAGATGTATTGGATAATATATAACACGTTTTTAGCCAGTTAATGTAAGACACCCATTGCCTGACAATCCTATTTTGGAATTGCATCAAATATTCCCAGGGAGTCAGAGCTGATAAGCCCACTGCAGTAGCTAGGGGATGGCTTAGCAGTTATCTCTAGGGGTGAACTGGCTATTTGTAGCCAGGGTTCAATGAGTTAAACGCCTGTCAACGGTCAATGTCGTGAGCCCCGTGGCTTTCGAGATTGCGAGAGTGACTACACCAGGAATTTTCGCCGCGACAAAAGCTTGGAGATCTCCGAAACTCCAAAGACCCTGAGGTACTATAGCATCTGGAGTTCTATGAAATCCTGAGGTATCTGGTGCATCTATGAGGTAGTTTCCGAAAGCCACAGGGCTTACGCCCTCGACTTCTAATGTGAAAAACTCGAGCGTTTCGATGTTTCGCCAGCCTACCGTGAAGGTGATTGATCTAATGCCTACCCGCCGTTGTCCGCAGCAGTTGTCGATTCACTTTTGAAGTTCACAACTCTTTTGAACATTAGTGATAGTAACAAACATAATAATATCTTTCAATGGATACCAAAGCATTTAGCTTTAATTATAATGCAAAGTACACGGTCGGTGGTAAATACACGCAAAAAGACGTTGTTAACCGCCTTGTACACCCAACCGTAATGGTTAGACCGGAAAGTGGCTTTGCCACCAATTTCCCTAACACGTTTGAGAAATATGTAGTTCCAAAGACTACTAGTCAAGATGTAATACTAAGATGGGATTTTTCCCATATGAACTTCTGGCAGAACCAGCTAAATTTTGCCGTATGGTGCGCAACGGCCGGATGTGGAGTTTCCCATCAAGACCATCTGACATCCAAGAATATCATGCTCCGAAGTGTCTACAACTTTCACGTGTATTACACCATTAGGAGGATTATCAAAGAACTAGGTATTCCACTACCTCAAGACGACGGCTGGGATCCCATTTCAAGCGCATACGACCGTAAGGCGTTCGAAAGATTGTGTAACGAATTTGGGGTACCAAAAGACGCGGACTGGAGACAGAAAGTATACACCCCAACCAACAATTTAGGGTTAGTTCACCTTAAAGGCTTTGTTAGTGGTGGGCATCTTGATAAAGTTCCCGCATATTTCTCAGGGTTGTGGAGTGCTCGCGGAGCTACCCCACCACCAGTTAGAAAAATGGCAACATGGACTAAATATAATTATAAATTGAATAAGATGACGTTCGACGATAAAGTGCTTGGAGGGCTTGCGTGTAAAGACGGTTATTGTCATTGGCTACCTACTAAAGTAGCCCACGTAGAATACCTAGACCTGGGTGTTACTCCACAGATGCGAAATGCGTGGACCACATTTATGTTAGATGAAAGCACTGGATTTACGCAGGGTGGGGTTATTCGTCTCAACGAATCCATTCGCATATACGTATAGGAAATCCTCGCCTTACAGAAACAAACGCGCAGCGCTATACTGGGTACGGGAACGGCATTTGACGCACGAAAACAGTTCTTGGCACTTGTCGACGACGCCATCTCAGCTAAGGTGGACCTCCAGAAGCCGATCCAGAATTATCAAGACGTTTTGCAGACTTCCCGCACCCCAGTAGACTACGCATTTGGAATAGGTCTTTATATGGCGCCGAACAATATGATACTACGAGACGACCCGGTTGACGGTTACAATAATCAGATCGTAGTCGCCATCGCCAATCAAAAAATCGGCCGCAACGGAAACGTGAACACGGGTATCATGAAGCTCCCACCCAAGACGGTCGGGAGCGGAGGTGTAAGTGGAACCTATTACGTAAAACCCCCAAAACACAAAATGGATACACCTCCCTCAACTCCATTAAACCCAGTACTCCCAATTCACAAATTGGATGCACCATCGAGTTCCCCCAATCCAATCATCGACAATGTTGAAATTGGAACAGGAGCGGAAACACCAATCGAGATTGGAAGCACAACACACGAGGAGGAGAAATTAGGGCTCGTCGTTGCCCTCGTGGCGATCGGACTACTCGCGCTTTGGTTTTAGGAACTCTCGAGAGAGTAAAAGTAGAAGACCGGCGATTGCCACGATTAAAGCCCAAGTATTTTTAGCGAGCCATCCGGCCGTTTTTGCTAATATAGATAGCAAGTAAGAAACGATACTTTCGATCAGTCCAGGTAGTGCGGCAGCCGCCTTTTCGGCTAATTTAGCCAGGAGGCGAGGGCTTTTAGTTGTTTTTTTACCCACTCCTTGGCTCTACCGGATGGCGCGGGTGGTGGTGTGGGTGCTGGCGCGGGTGGTGGCGCCGCACCACCAGTGAAAGCTAGAACTATGGTCGATATAGTCATGCCGATAGCAACGATGATGCTCGCTATCGTGACACCCTGCTCTCTGAACAGAGTGCGAAGACGCTCACCGAGTGTCGTCTCCTCGTGCAGGACCCTCGAGATTGTTTCGCGGATCCGACTTATTTGGGTGCGGAGAGCCTCACGGTTAGTCGAGGCAGCCTCCAATCGAGCTTCTCTTTCGTCCCGCAACGACCGCAGGCGTTCGGTGATCCGCTCGGTAGATTCTCTATCGTCACGGGCTTCCACAAGTTTTCTTTCTTCTAATGCGATATGTTCATCCAGCGCCGTGAGTTTGGAGAGGTTAAGGACCAGTTCGCCCCGGACCGTTTGCATAACCTTATCGAGGCCCCGGAGTTCGCGAAGAGGTAACGGTGGGTCATCGTTCGACCCTTGGTCGAGGTTGAGCATTTCGTTTTCGCTGAACGTGGTCTCCATCGTGTTAATGGCGTCGGTGGCTAATTGAGGGACCTCGCTGAGCTCGACCGTTTCTATCGCGGAGGCCGTCTTCGCTATCGTTTCGTCGGTAGACTGTAGGGCCTCTACAGCGCGGGTCGGCATAATTGGTTTACCCCTCTTCCAATCTGGGAATCCTAGTTCGTTCCTTATGAGTTGGCCACCGCCCGGGTTTCCTGCAATGGTGCTCAGTGCTAGGGGTTTACCGGTCCTCGTGTTAACTAATGGGAGATTTGATGCTGCTTTTAGTCGCAATCTACAGTTCAGATCAAATTTGAACTTGGAGTAGTCACGACCGACAGATGGGACCAGACCTTTTTCTGCAAAACTGTTGTAGTAGTCGTCTACAGCTCCCTCGAGTAATTCCCGACTTTGACTAGTGGTAGCGCCACCTAATTCCCCCGATTGCGATTGGATTGGAACTGGAGTCTCTATGAAGGGCGTTTCGTTATCGTTATCATCATTTATGTCATCATCATCCGCATCGACGTAATCGTCTCTGCCGATTTCATCCATGTCAATATCGTAATCAGTCATCTTTATAATTATATATTAAAGACAAAACCATACGAGTTTAATAGTTTCACTAAATTATGTCTTATAGTCAATACGGTAGCAAACTCAATCCATACCGCAGACTGCGGGAGCCCCTCGGGGCGAAAGGCGTGAGACAGAGTGTCGTTATTACGAACAACCCATCGGCGATCGACCAGAACCAGCAGCTCTTAGTCTGCTTCCCCAACCTCGGAGCTAACGACGTCATTGTGTGAAGGTAGAGGTGACGACCGAGGGAGTACCCAATCAACTCTACAGCGCGGGCCTTTGCGCGCACCAGCAGTGGGACGAAGTCAGAAAGCAGTTTGCTGCCTGCTCTAAGCGCTCTCCGGAGGTTGCCGCGGTTGCCAAAGACCTGCAGCTCTCGGCCGTCTCCCTCTCGGAGTTCCTGAATACCAAATACGCCTTATGGCTAGACATGCGAGCCAGCGACGACGACCAAATACACGGCAGCGGACGCCAAGTTGAGAACGCTAGTGAGGGTGTGACGATCCATAACCAAACCAGAGGATGGATAAATGGGCCATTGAACGTACTTATATATAATTACAGACGCACAACTCAACATCGAAGATGGTCGATACGTCTCAGCACTCTATTGATTTAATTAATTTTAAGAAAATTAGCAATCATTCTAACGATTTATTAATTAATAATTTTTGAAAAAATTAAGAAAATTAGCAATCAATACCAATTCACAATTGGAGATGCCCACTCTGCCATAATATGTGGGCAGACAGGATGTGGAAAAACGGTTTTCATCCTCGACTTGCTCGAGGAGTCCTACCGCGATGCCTTTCGTCACATTGTGATCATGTGTCCCACTGTGCGACACAACGATACTTATCAGCGGCGCCCGTGGATATGGACCGACCCTGAGGTATACGTTATTGACCCCGGTGATAGGCTTCACGATTGGTTGCGTGGTTTATACCAAAGATTCCAGGGTGAGCCCACCCTATATGTGATTGACGATTGCTCGGCCAAGGCGGCGATGACCAAAAAGAAGGACATGCTCTCGGAGCTCGCATTTTCTGGCCGCCATGCTAGGCAAAGCGTATGGATATCCACTCAAAAGTACAACATCGTCCTCAAGGATCTGCGCGAGCAAACGAAATGGGTCGCCCTCTTTCACTGCAAGGACCGAGACTCATTCGATGACTGTCTTCGAGAGAATGACGTTATCCCAACGCGCGAGGAGCGCCTGGAGGTACGACAGATACTTTCGGAAACTAAGCACGCCAAGCTTCTGCTAAAGACTGATCAACCAACTGCTTATAAAGTTATCAATTAATTAATTTTATAATTAATTTATAATTTTCTTAAAATTATTTATAAAATGAATTAGCAATTACTTAACGCTCGTTAGTAACTGCTGAGTAAATGCTTAGCAATGCTTAGCATTTGCTGAACAATGCTTAGCAATTGCTCAACAATGCTGAACAAATGCTTAACAAATGTTGAACAAATGCTGAACAATGGTTAACAATGTTAACAATTTGGTGCTCCGCTGCGAGCTTTGTTGCGAGCATAACGGTGATCATAAGTATCGGGTGGTGCGCTTGGCAATATGTTAAAGTTATGAGACATGTTAGAAGAGTTAAATTAATTTTAAGGAAATTAGCAAAAATGAACTGCGACGAACTTCTCGATCAGCTAATAGAAACCTCAACTCCGACTGCCGACACGGTATCTTTCCTGAAAGATAATGAAACATCAACTCCGACAGAGCAATCGGGATCAACTTCAACTCGAACGGCAGTTGGTATTGGGTTGAGTGTAACTCCAATCGTGATTTGGGCCGATGCGAATGAAAATGAAAATGCTGCGCGACGAGAGCGGCTAGCTGCGCTGGTTGCTGGGGGACAATCAGAGCATTACCTCGGTAGGCGTCTCTCAGTTTGTCAGGTGGATAAGATGTCAGATGCAGAGATCGATAAAATGTACGCGCGATACGAATCTAGGTTAGGTGCGGAGATGACAAAAACTCTCGGATCGCGGCTTTTCATTTGTACGCTACCGCCGTTAGTATACTTCTCCCTATACCAAACACCGCGGGGTTGATTCGCGATCTAGAGACTGACCCTTTTATAGGACACACTCTTAGAACAGCCTGCTGCTCAATTTATCACAAGTTTGGAATGTGCTTAGCTCCACTGACAACCGCGTTGACCACGGGTAAACACTGTCAATTTGGACATATATGCCAACGAACTATAAGCTCTAATATTAATATTATAAATGATAACACAAGACACACCTGCGAGAGTGACGGAACCACAGCAATCGGGGATTGTGGTTCAATCGGAGATTGCTGCAGCTCCACAGGAGCCCTCAACACCCAATCGAGATTGGACGAATCCGGTTGCACGACATAAAAACCCAAAAAGACAGGCAGCTGGGCGGGCGGCGGCTGCCACCCGAAAAGTTAAACAAGATAAAATACTCGCCGAGCTTCGAGAGGCCAAACAGTCGTTGCAATCGGGGACGGACACAGCAAAACATCTGAAGACAGAGCAATCGGGTTCAACAGTGTTGAATTGGAATTGGAAGCACACTCAACAGTGTTCAATCCGATTGAACCA